>VXAB01000674.1:141118-202735 GCA_013399175.1 Odontophorus gujanensis
CTCAAGACCCGCCTGGACGCCTACCTGTGTGACCTGGTGTAGGGAACCTGCTTTGGCAGGGGGGTTGGACTCAATGATCTCTTGCGGTCCCTTCCAACCCCTATGATTCTATGATTCTATGATCTGGAGGAAGGGGGAGTCACTGCTGTATTGGCTTTTTTTTGCACAGAAAGCTTAAATTCAGTTTGTAGCGTACACACATCCTCATTTCTGGAAATCATTTGCAGAGAGAAGGAAAAAATTCTGATTTCACTTTTAAAAAGAATTTATTAATACTTGGTAATCAATAGATACTTAGGTCAGGAACTCATGTCTTAAATTGCTTCCTGCACATCTCTACTGGACTCTTTGGGGTATATACAGTAGGATTTTTGTTGTCATACTCATGACCCATGGATTGCAAAATTCTTTTTAGGATTCTATCTTTTGATTTATTCATATCCTTTGCTTCTGTGTTCCTTATGATACTTCATAAACTCTCTCATATGACCTACCAGCTAATCTAACATGCCCATTCCACTGAGAATGCCTGTGTGTTTCTGAAAGAGCCAAGGATTTAAAAGAAACATTAAAATGCCATTTCATTTTTTATGAGATAATTTGGATTTGTTTCTGGTTTAATAGACCAGTAAGTTACAGAAAAGTTAATGCTACCAAAATGAGTGTTCTAAAAGCTACAATAACTGAGAATAACTTAAGAACTGAAAAAAAAAAAAATGTGTACAAGTGAAGACACGGCTTTTATCCCCCCTATTTGAACTCTGTATACATAAAGTTGTTTTTTGTTTTTCTTTTTTTCTCTTTTCCGATTTTCTTTCTGCTTGTGACGATACAGCATCATACTCCACCAAAAAGCAATCAGTCTTCTGTTTTCTGTTGGAAAACGCCTCAACTAGTAATGTATCGTGCAACATTTAGTTGCATGGGCTTTAGAAACTGTCTCCATACCGTCTGTCTGACTGTGTTAGTGATCCTAGTACAAATTTTTTAATGTATGGCCATAGGGATACACTAGTGTGCTGCAACAGGCTGACATCCCAGAGTTCTGAGGCAATTCACTGACAGTCACCAAACCACTCTCAACGATCTTTATATGTCATAGCAGTCAAGTGAATTCCCTGGTGGTAATACTGCATCTATTTTTAAGAAGAGTAGGAAGGATGACTCAAGAAACTACATAACTTTTAGCCTCACCTAAGTGCCTGTGAAGATCATGGAGCAGATCCTCCTGGAAGCCACAATAATGGCACAGAAGAGAGAGAGGTGATATGGGATAACAAGTGTGGTTTCACCAAGGGAAGGTTCTGTTTGACTAACATTGTCACTTTTTATGATGGCATAACTGCATCAATGAGAAAGGGAAAAGCCACTGATGTGATCTATCTGGCCTTTGACATTGCCCCTCCTAACATCCTTCTCTCAAAATTAGAAAGATATAGATTTGATAGGTGGACTGCTCGACCGATGAGGAACTGGTTGCAAGATCATATCCAGAGAGCAGTGGTCAGTGGCTCAGTGACTGGATGGAGATGGGTGATAAGTGGTGTCCTTCAGGGGTCCAGATGTGGGGTTCTCAGAACAGGAGAGACACGGACCTGTTAAGAGTATGTCCAGAGAAAGGCCACGAAAATGACCCAAGAGATGCAATACCTCCCCTACAAGGACAGGCTGAGAGATCTGGGTCCTTTCAACCTGGAGTAAACCTTGGGCAACCTGACAGTGACCTTTCAATATCTAAAGGGAGGCTACAAAAAAGAAGGGGACAGATTCTTTATCAGGGTCTGTTGTGATAGGACAAGGGGAAATGGTTTCAAAATAAAGGAGGGGAGACTTAGATTGGACAAAAAGAAGTTTTTTATGATAAGGTTGGTGAGGCACAGGAACGGGCTGCTCAGAGAGGTAGTGGAAGCCCCATTCCTGACAACATTCACGGTGAGACTGGATGGGGCTCTAAGCAACCTAATCTAGCTGCAGATGTCCCTGTTAACTGCAGGGCTGTTGGACTAGATGACCATCAAAGGTCCCTTCCAACTGAAACAATTCTGTGACTCTATGACACTTTCAAATGAGTAGTGAAAGATTTATTTTTATACTTATTTCTTCCCTTGGAATATAGTGTAACTAGGCATCATTCAACTACTGGTTTAGCATATTTCATAAGTCTCTACTACTTTTCTGACCTTATTACTGTCCACTGTAGTCTGATATTTCAGTGGAAATAAATGAATTAATTAATACCAAAATCTCACATCATCAACTATTTTTAAGTGCTCTTATTCACTGAGGTACACATCTTAATTTATTCTTGTTTTTAATACTGAAAAAGATACAAACTCTTCTGGTTTATTAGGATGAAAAAAGACAGTACTTGTAAAGCAAGAAAATGTTGCACAGTAGGGGAGAAAATTAAAAGTATAGAGGAAAGGGTCAAAATTCACTCCAAGGCAATGTGGAATAGAAGGAACAGCATGTCAGACATTCCAGCAGCCCCTACTTGTGGAAGAAAGCACAAGACTGCTGTTGCTATTCAAACAGCCAGGGAAAGCAGGAAATTATTGCCTGCAATTGTTTGAAAGATGCTGACTATTTGGTCAGATGACTCCCTTCTAGGAAGTCCACATTGGGCTTGCTGGGCTACAGCTGATACTTTGCATCACAGAACTGATAAAACAGTCTGTGAAAGATCCTAAGCATTCTTGATTGCCCTTCTAGAGCAACCTGAAAATCCCCTTACCATTTTAGGTTATCCCATTGAGACAACCAGCAGCTTACATAAAATGGACTGGATTTTTTTAGATGGTGGTTCTGCCTACTACGAACATAATCTTTACAAGTATTTTGTTATAAATATTGTTCAGCTATGAAAGATGGAACAGTAAGATAACTCAACAGTGTCCCTGCATCAGAAAAAAAACATAACAGGTGTACCAAAACATTTCCAGAATATAATGGAAAATACTCTTAGAAACACTGATATTTCAAGCCCAGAATTCTAGAGTTCTGGAATATCTAAGGTAACTGAGGGGAGCAAAGGGCAGTAACATGTTTGTAATTCAAAATAGAATACATGAACTATTGAAGCTGGTGGTGCATTTTTTCCTATTCACCAACAGCCTACATAATAAATTTCTATTCTTTTATTCAGTTTAAATTATTTAGCAGCAGATTTTACATTTAAGCTTTAATTTTATTTAAAAAAAAATATCATACTCAAATTCTCCAAGTTTTTTTAGCCTTGAAATCAGGAAACCTAAGAAAATAAGACCTAGATTATCAATGTACACCTCCATGTGAGTATCAATTGTCCATTTGTAACTTTGGAATCTACCGGCCAATGATACGTGAGGCTCAAGAGATACTAGCAACCTACAGTTTTGTAGGCAGTAAACAAAAAAATATCAAAAAGCTGCCAGGCAGAAGAGAAAGATTCTGCTTTCTTTACCTTTTTCACTAGGTGGAAAACCATATATCAGCACAAATCTTTATGAAATACCATACAGAAAATGCATACAGGAGGAAAGCCTATAGATTCTACATGTATAAACTCTCATCTTCAGCAGTTGTTTCTGGCTAGAATTAACTATTAAAGTTCAAAAAGCTTAATAAGTTTGAACTAAAACACTACTACATTTACTTGTTAAAAACATTCCTCTCTCAAATCAATGTTGTGACAGCAGCACAAAACACACTGATCACCAATATAGTGATGGAGTAACTTTACTTCTTTTTACTTCTTATCAGGAACTCCGTAACATGAATGATCATTTAATTTAGTAGTTAATCACACTCTTCTTGGGGAGATAAAAAAAACAAAACAACAATCTAACAATCTGCAGTTAAACACTGTCTTAGATTTTTAAAACAAAAAAACCCACAGAATTCATAATTAATATAAAAACTGATAATAGTGATAAAACTCATAAAAATGATAAGAATAAAAAAGAACACATCATTAAAATTAATATTTTATAAATTGAGTATCTTACCTTTTCGTCCAGGATATACATGAGGATAATATTCATAATAAAGATCAGGCTGGTCTAAATTTCCAAATGGTTCAAATTCTAATTCTGCATTTTGGAAGAGATTCAGTTTTACGAGCAGTGCTAGTCTCACAAACCACAGCTAAAAACGATCACACATAAAAAGATAAAGTTTGTTATTAGCTTCAGTCGTAAGCCATATCCAAATATAACTTCAATTTTCTAAGTTTTTCTGATAAAGTTAAGATCTTCTGTGTCACTGTGGATAAGAATTGGGATTTAGATGTTTTTTCATGGAATAGTTTTCCTCAGAACATTAAAACAAAACCCAGAGGACTGACTTTTTATTTATTTGTAAAGGTACTGAAATGCTGAAGATGATTTTTAATAAACAGCCTGTTTCAAGATTAAAACAACTCCCTTTAACTGATCTAGCATATAACATATATCATTCTGACTTGTGTTTTTTCCATATTTGTGTAAATATTAAGATCTTTTTATGATTTTGGTAAAGCTCCATGATAGTTACTTAACTCAGACAGTACTCACTGCTCTTGTCTTCTATCAACAGACAATAAATTACATTAACCTCTTTGTGCTGAGTATATTTTGCCCATGGCAGCAATGGGTGAATTGCTCTGTGCTCATCTCAACCCATAAGCCCTTTTCCACTGTATTTCCTCCCACTCCTCCTTTGAGGAAGGGAAGAAGGAGAGAGGTGTAGTGGAGGTGAGCTTCCCATCAAGGTGAAATGACCACAACAGCACCCATGAGCTTAGCACAGAGTATTCTGAGAGCAAAACACATTCTTTTCATAAGTGCCATTTCATTTCAAAATATACTATCAAGACTGGTTTTTACTTTTGAAAAATATTTTGTTGAAAATGGAGACCAAGTTACATAAGCAAGCAGAAATAAGTGGCTTGCTAAAATTCTTTAATAAACATGGCTTGTAGGTAGAAATTAGGAAAAGAAGTTTGATCATGTTAAAAAAAAAATTCCACCAGGAAAATTCCTAGAAAAAACATGACAAGGGGATATCCTTGAGCTTACCTGCAAAGAATCTGTTGTATGGTTTGTAGGTAGCCCACTTTTTTTATAGCCTTGACCATGAGCAGTTAACAGACGTCCACACAAATCAACTGCTGCCCTCCAGTTTTTACTACTCTGGGAAGAAGAAAAGAGTAAGTAACAAAAACTTATACACAAACCTGCCTAAAATGCATTACAGCTTAGTTTGTCTGAAGGAGCTACATCTATTCATCAGGAAAAATTATACGGTCAGGAAAGCTGGTGGTAAGAAGCACAATGTCATTTGTCAAAGCTCCGGGTGTAATTAGGGAAAAGGTGAAACGAAGCATGAGAGAAAGCAGTATTATCAGATCACTCAACCAGAACAACACATTCTTAAGTCTATTTTTTCTTTCATTAAACAAAATCTTGCCCAGTTACACAAATCTCACTGCACTGTCACACTGCCATCCTACTACCACTTCTGCCCCATATACGCAAATGCAGCTGTGTAAATACCTAACACAATAAAAGTGTTTAAAACAGACTAAGGCTTCATGGGCATGGAAAACGTGCCAACAGAGCAATCAGTTGAATGGAAAAACTTCTAGTAAAAGAGTATGATGAGGTTTCATACTCTGACCCATTTTACAGCCACACTCCTTCAAAGGGCAGCAAAGCTATCACAGTGCACCGATCACTTCATCTTTTCCCTGCACTGTCATATCCTAGACAAAAAATGGACTTCCACTGGAAATATAGAAGCTGGCCAACAACATGATCATGAAGCAGCACAGCAGCTTATGAGATGTCTACACTCTCACAGAAAAACAAGTATCAGTGTGCATTTTTAACAGCCTTAAACAGAAATGTTCATCACCTACTCCACTTCTGCAGAGACAGATCAGTCTCTTACTATCCACTAAACAGACTTAGACTCCCAAACTGCTTAACTTTTCTTCCCAAATGAGAGTTAGGATCTAGACATTGATGAAAAATTAAGACACTACAATTTAAAAAGTCCTATTCTGGACACAAACAAAAACTTGTTTCACTGTGTAGTGAAACAGCCAGGAAAAGTCAGATGATCGCTCTATAGAGAAGTCTTTGCTAGAAAATGAAACATATCATTCCTTATGATTCCAAAATTAGAGCTGTCTGCTGGTCACAGAGTGGGCAGTTCTCTTGTGGAAGCTTAACAGAAGGCTGTTGGCAGTGTAACTTTAATCTGAAATTAACAAGACACATTACTATCTCTGGCAAACTGTACCAGAGTCACAGTTGGTGGAGGTGCCAGTATATCAAAATTCTTTCACCAATTACTTAAAAAACTTATCCTCAACACCCTGTAGGATCCGTCATTTTTATTTCTGGTGTTCTACTGCCATACAGCCCTTAACACCTCAGTTTGCTTTTCCTGAAAAGCATAGAGATGGATACATTTGTCATAAGCAGCACTTCAACGCAAGTGGATACTACAGCTCCAGATCATTAAAATACTGTTCCCAAGACAAAATACTGGCCATCAAATGTTATTGCCCAATAGTTCATTAACACAGTGGAAGCTTGGCAGAAGAGAATCTCTTTCCACACATCACATTATCCAAGGCTTTTAGTTTGCTATTATTGACTTGTGTGTTACATGAGCCACCCTCTCTCTCTTCTTTCTCAAGAGGAGCATTTCTTGCACACAAATCTGATGTGCCTTTTTTGGAACAACTGTATTTGGATCTTGCTTATGACCTAACCACATATGGTATATGTACAGCTTTAAAGGGTAAAGACAACAGTGCAAGAGGATCAGACCTTCATTCCTGACATTACTGATTTGCATTCCATCACTTTCAAAATAAGAAACAGCATAACACTATTTATCAATAAGGTCTTTTAATAAAAAGTGAGAAAATAAAAGAAACATTGGCCAAAACCCAACTGAAATCCATTACAAATTCTGCTAAATCCAGTTCTAAGGATCTGGTCATGCTTTTAGTTCACCTGGTCAAACTTAAAAGCCACTGAGACATTCTGTGCAACCCCTCTGTAAGCTTATTTCCCACACAGAAAGATGAAGGATTGAGAGGTAGGATAAAAAAAGCACCTCCTCCATCTAAAATTAGAATGCCACAGTAGTTCAAATATGAGAATAACACTTAGGCATGATATTTTTTAGAAAGAGAAAAACCTTCCAATTGAGTAAAATTACCCAAGCCAAGCCAAAAATGGAAAATGTTTTTTGTAATTTCTCCCTTTTTTAATCGTCTTAAGAACTTTGATTACCAGGATCTTTACTGTTTGCGAAAGACAGTGTTTTCATTCTCTTGTGAATATATTCACTAATTTAAACTGGAAACAAAGTAAAATATACTGCCAAATAACTGGCTACCACCCTCTCACAGGTAAGTGCTCTCTTGAAGACTTCTCTTCCAGGTCAATTTTGCTCTGTTTTGAATTGCAGTTGAACAAAGAGAGCATATGACTGCAGAAGTACTCTTACTTATTTGTTGTGTACAGTACTGTGCACTGTTTTCCTGAATGAAAGCAGTGAAGCTGAGGTGATACAACAAGGACTAATACCCACATGGAATTGTACTGACATGCAAAGAAAGTCATGTGAAAGTGAGACAGCAAACGGTAAAACCGTGAAAGAAGGTATAAACTGCTTATCTGCATCATAAGTGTTCAGTGAAAAGTGAACCCACGTGACAGGGAAAGAGAATTTATAACATTATTCAGACTCTCAGGAAAACAGCTTTTAACCAGGTGTAAGGTACTGAATTTTTAACCAATAAATAGGCATTTTTTTAGTGGTAGAAATTCAACTTCCCTCCTTAATCCTCTCAAGCTCCCCACTACTGCTTGCACTGCTTGTGGAGACTCCAATCTTCTCTTCAGTCAGCTATAACAATGTTGTCAATGACTGATTGATTTAGAAGTAAAGGAATACAAACCCCCCTGTCTTAAGGAGAATTTCTAACTCATTATGTATCCCATACCACTGCAACCAAGTTTGTTATAATTGAAAACGTATGCAAGAACACAACATTAATCACATGCAAAAGTAACTCTATATGATTTTTTTTTTTTTTAAATAGACTCAAAGGGAGTCATTAACGCTATATGTAACACCATTAAAGTGATTAAAATGTCCTCCTCCACTAGCTACGATATTCTTCTCCCCTGTAAATTACTTGGTAGAGCACTTTCACATCAGTTAAGAAAATGTAGTTAGTAACCCCTTCCTGGTGTAGTAACTTGAAGAAATTATTGCATACTTAGAGCAATCACTGTATATTTATAGCAGCAAAATGCACAAGCCTTATTTTAGGTGTGACAGCTATCAAAGACTATGACTGCAAACACCTCACAACTCAAAATATCAGAAAGATCCCTAGTAAGAAATATGGTGTTATGTACTCAAATGAAGGTAAAAAATCTAAAATACAGAATGAGAACTAACATAATCACAACTTGTTTTGGAATGCATAATTTTTATTTGTAAAACAAAGCAAGGCTGTGAAGACAGGCTATTGCATGTACTTCTGTCAGAGGTAAATGCATTTTCCCATACAAATTTAGTAAAACATTTCAGGAATTAAAAACGCAGACTTTCTTTTTTCATCTGAAATATATAAATACTTGGCCTCTACAGCCCTTTAAAGTCTCAGACCTGCAAAACTGGTGCAAGTGCAGAACATCTCTACCGCTGCTCTACTAGGAACGCGTTTTCAGTTATCTGGTAAATGGCCAAAGTGCAATTGTTCAACAAAGCAGCTACCCAGCATTGGGTACAGATCTCACCCAAATCAACTAGAAACCAAATTTATACCAAACTTTTGCTAGCCTTGCTTTAAAAACGGAGCTCAGTTAGTGGTGAACAGCTATTTGCTTCAGAAACAATGCTACTGTTGCTGGTTGCTGATGTACATTTGGAAATTCAGCCAAACAACTTCTAGGTAGCATTCATCTTCTGACAGCTAGTTGTCCTTTAAGCAACTTTTGTAGTTTGTATTAATCCACCGAAAATAACCTCAGTCATCAACATTCTTTGCTGCAAACACTAACTTCATCATATCCACAAATCTATCTTTTCACTTGTACAAGTTTGTTATTAAAACTTTTATAAGGAAGGTTAAGTCATTCTGATTCATTATGCATACTGGAATCAAACTAATTTAAGGTATTCTCTTGTGATCCTGGTGAATAGAGCTGGTATCCCTATTTGCAGATATAATACAGAAAATATAGTCAATATAAAGGACAGCCCTACTCAAGGATCACATCATCTACAGTATCAGAATAATCTAAGAGGTAAAACATGGTCATTAACATGTAAAAAACATGTACGTGAACATGTACTGTACACTGCTTTGAGTTCTAAAAAGACATAGCGAGACAATGTTAGTTTCAACAGGAAGAAATATCAAGAAGAGCTGTAGGATGATAAAGACAATGTATCTGCTATGAGATAATGAGAAGAAATCAGAGAACTTTGCCTTTAAAAAATGATATACAAAATCTGAGAAATAGAAATGTCACTGTCTCTCCATATGAAGTAACAGTAGAGAGGAAAGAAACATCAAGAAAATGATTTAAAAAGCAACATGAGAACAGAATTCACAATCATTATTATACATCACTGACAGAATATCATCACTGGGGCATTTTAACCTAACAAAACTCTTCTTAACAGGACTCAGCATTTACTTTTAATTTCAGTGGATACTGGTGCCTTCATACAGCACCTTCCTACAGTTCTTGGGCATCTCAGATGGGACTTCACATTTACACATCTAAGTTTAGATGTTTCCAGTTTCTTTTGACTTAGGAGTTCAGGCGCTAGCTCACATGTACACATCTAAATAATAGGATAGAGTTTAGCTCCATACTGATATAAAGTCTATGTTTTACTTTTCTGTGCTGTGGATCCCTTTGTAATAGACCCTATGACATGGTTGTCCACTGTAGGAAGGAATTGAATTATATGACAGAACTGATCTCATAAATTTTTATGTTGCTGTGCAATTCGTATGGACACCAAATGGGTAAGGAAAATCCTGTTTTTATGGGAACTGCATAGCAATATTCAAAAATTTCGTCAGAGTCTGAATTCAAGCTCCAGATTTTATCCAGATGTTAATTAGAATATTCCCTGGAAGTGGCCCTTCATATGAAAAGATAACAGTCCATGGACATACTATGTCAGGAGTTCACTCAAAGACAGCAAAATTGCTGGTTGCTAAATGAGCACTTCTTACACTTATTCTGTCCTAGCATCCAGCTTTTTAAGTAATATAATCTATCACAGAATTCTAATGTTCCTAAGAAGGTTCAAAATACCTATTGCCTTTAAGAGTGTTGCCAGAACAAAATAAGTTTTCCACATTAAGAATTTAAAAAAAAAAAAAACAAGCACCAAAACCCACAGTAATACTGTCAAAGAAAAAATAAATCTAATTAATTATTATAATAAAACCCAAAGTTCTGCAAACAAAACTGAGAACTCGTTGCATTCCATACACAATTGGAAGCCCTGAAAGCTGTAAGAACACTGATTTTGGGCTGAATGCAGGTTTTGATTTTACAAAAGAAGAAGAAAACACTTTCAAATGGGAGAAATGAGAAATCAACTGCAGGCAGCAAAAGACGTGACAGCAGCGCACTGCTTCCTGTACTCTCTGCTTTAACTCCAAAGCCATAATAATGCTCTTATGAGGCTTAAGTGCACACTCAAAGATAAAATGATACCTGTGGTAGCACTGTACTTAAGGTATAAGATGGCTTGTAGCACAAAACATTTCGCATGGACAAAGCCACAGGGCCAAATGGAGAAAGATTTGTTCCTCCCTGCATGTCAGAACAACCCTTCTGAAAGAGTAAATGGAAATGGAGAATAAGCCCTTTTCTATTCTGGCACAGGTGAAGACAAGAATTCTTAGTGAGATTTTTTTTATTCTGAACTCTCCAGTTCAGCAGAACATGGAGAGGGACAGGAAGAACATCTCAGTGATGATGCTGTATGTTTTTTCACGTTTAGATTCAAAAATTGAACTCTGAATTCCTTGAACAATGTTTGAAGAGACTACCCAGAATCTTCCTAACATGACAAAGTCTCCTTTGGAGCTTTTACATGTAATGTAACACAGCTGAACTATGAAACGTTAAATGCTAAATGCAAATTGTTGTAGCATTTATAATTCTTCGGTGCTTTTCCACAATAATTTTTCATCCATTTTTCTCAGAAATAAAATAAGGCTGAAATGTTCTGACATCACAGCAGATTAAGTTCAGCTCAGACATTTTAGTAGTGATGAGATTCATATGGAACACAGTGCTTGAAAGAACAAGGCAAAGCTCACGAGGCTGCTGGATGCAGCTATTTAAAGGCTGAAGTATTTTAATGTAGTTTTTGGGCTCTGAAATAAAAAATTAAAACAGCTGAAACTGCCACTTCGCCTTGCTTCTCATTTTAATGGTATATCTTAACCTTCTATTAAACACTACTCTGAAAACATCAAGAATGCATATGGAAATAAACAAAAAAGCCATTAAAATCTATTTTGAAACCATTTACATTATGTAAAAATTAACAGCTGATAAAATCCACAGTACTCTAAAATTGCCTTGTTTCTAACTTGCTCATACAGAAAAATTGCTAAGTCCATTAACAGTAGTATTTAAATACCAGTTTCATTCCCATTGAGAAAATCACTGTATTTTGGCTCGTACTTCTGCAAGATTACATACAGATTAACATACTTTTTTTATTCCCCCCTCACAGTCATTAGGTAGCAGTAATGTTGAGGGAAGCACAACATTTAATATTTATTAAATTATGAACATTTTTACTTACAATTAGCTGTTTCAAGCCTACAAATGACTGTTCTACAGAGTTGGCATTTAGAACTTGCCTCTTCACCACAGCTTGCTCCCCCAGGAAGCGCAGCATTAAGTCTTTTACTGCATCTCCCTTTGTGTTAGCAGCAGGAAAAAAAAGAAACACGAGACACTGTTAAACATTATTTTGTTAGAAAAAATACTGACTCAAAGGTAAGCAATGTAATTTTCTCACTTGAGAAACACTCATCTTCCAGTTCTTTCTGTGTGACATCAATATAAATGTATAGATATTTGTAGTATTTTAATGAAAATTTCTAGATTTACTACGCGTGTTTTGTTAGATACTTCTTTCCAATGTTGAGGTTTCAATTAGCATAAAAATACCATGCTTATTTGTTTCCTTCAATTTGTTAACCTGCAGATAACTATATTAACTTTACACATACACATGTCCTTCAGTGCTGGCCACAAAGGGCTGGTATGTAACTATATATATACACGTGCACAGTATTCCTTTCACATAATTTACAAAATGCCTTTCAGAGATACTACAAATCAAAGTTTAACTAGACATTTATAATGGACAAGGTGGCACATGATCAACTGACCTTAAATATCCATCGAAAATAAATAAATAAATAAATAAATAAATAAATGACACAACCAATTAAAACAAGTGTTTTCAATTGTGGAAGAGATAACTGTCAGAATCAGGTTAACAAAGTAGCTCAGTAATTTGAAGAAATGAAACTAGCTGAGGCAGGCAGACATTTAACATATAGATTTCTGAAGTCGGAAAGATTAAATCTACATTTTACAATATTGAGCAGCTAGGAGGAAGACTGTTCAAATACGTGGTCTCCTTCCAGCTTTTCTAGCAATGAACTGAGTAATTCTGTGTGTGGTACTCTCGTGTGCTGCAAGTTCAAGCTCTACTTGTTCTTAGCTATCTATTTCTCTCCCTTCCTGTCTCTGGCCCAAGACCACTGCAGATCTGTGAACTATTTTTGGAGATTTCAAAAGCCAATCAAGTTATTCCAGTACTCCTTAATTCATAGAACGACTTGGGTTGAAAGGGAACTTAAAGGCAACTCAGTTCCAACCCCCTGCCATGGGCAGGGTTGCTGCCCTGCAGCTCAGGCTGTCCAGGGCCCCATCCAACCTGGTCTTGAGGTTGCTTCCAGGGATAGAGCACTCACAGTTTCTCTGGGCAGCTGTGCCAATGCCTCACCACCCACTGGATTAAAAATTTCCTCCTAACACCTAATCTAAATCTCCCCTTTATTAGGTTAAAACCATTCCTGTTTGTCCTATCATCTTCTGCCCCAGTAAAAGTTGGCATCCCTCCTGTTTACAAACTCATATTCACACCAAAACTTCAACGCGTGCTGTTGGAAGCTGACTTAACACTAAAAACATGCCTCACAAAATGCTTTAGCCAGCATTTCGAGTACTCTGCTATTATAGTTTCGGTTAAACACACAATTCAAAGCCCTACAATCATACAGAACAAGTGATGTTCAGCCAGTGAGAGAGAACACTTACTTAAAACCTATAACTGGTGGCAATAAAATTCATGTAATGAACCTCAAAACTGAACTATGCTAATGTGTTTCCTTATAAATAATAATGAAGAAAGCAGGAGGCAGCACCTTTGATCCCCTTGCTGATTTTACATGAGGTCTTACCACAGAAATGTATCACATGGACACACTGTAATGTCTTCTTTCTACTTACACACTTTTGTACACATTTATTTATAGTTGGATCTAGCTCTGGATTTTATGCTGTCAACACTGGTTTTCAATAAATCTAAAAAATTTAACTCAGCTTTTGTTTTAGGCCTTTCAGGTACTAGTGGGCAGTGACACTATATTTTCTAATAAGGATGGGAGCAGTATAAGAGGGCAGCTGGCAACAAAGCACTACATTAAACACTTCATTATTCAGTATTTCTAACATACAATGAACAACTAAATTACAACCAATCTCTTACCTGGATATTATCAAATTTTAATCCAGGCATGGTGAGATTCTCTTTGTCTATGAATACAGTGCTGTACTGTTGTGTAGCAACTGAGATGAGAACATTCCTGGTTTCTTCACTGGGAAGCCACGCATCATTTCTTCTGTCTAGTTCACTCATATTTAAGGCTGTGGCAAATGGGTCATCACTGCCAGCAAATACAGCCTGGATTTGTGAGAATGGCTTGGGAGACTGCGTTGTTTCCAGGGATGATTGAGGACCGCTTGCTTCAGGTCTCCCATTTCCTACAGAGAAAGTAGGGCTGGATTGAGCACAGGAACCTTCTCCACCATTTGACAGAGAGGACATCTGTTCTGGAACTGAAGAGCTTGCGTTGGGATTACTGACAGAAATAAAACTGGATGTAGTAAACGAATCAAAAAAATCTGAAGCTAAGGTATTAGTGTTAACAGTATCACCAAAGAACTTGCTTAGACTAGGACTGGGCTGAACCACCTGCGGATTAGACTTCACTGGAGTCTCAATGATACTACTGAAACTGGGAGATTTCACCATCTGAGGCTCGAAGCCATCAGGCAGGAATAACTGTGGCTGAGCATTAGCACTGTTTGCTTGACTGAAGATGGTACACACAGGGATAGGTTCAGCCTCAGCAGAAGGTTTGCTACTGCTGGGTGATGGCATCTGGTCATCTGGTTTGCTTTCATCAATACCATTTGGCTTTGTTTCAACGGGAATATTGTTTCCCAACTTTGGTTCATCTTTCTCTGCTTCTTGAATTGATTCTTCCTTTAAAGATGCCTGATCATCAGTTCCAATCTCAGAGATGTCTTTGGGTGTCTCTTCATGCTCAGTTTCACTCTCATTACTTAAAAGTTCTTCCTTACTCACTTCTGCTTGAGTTTTTTGGTTATCCTTAGCTTCCATTTGCTCTACAATCTCCTGTAGACAACCAAGTTCACCGGTGTCATCTTCACTGTTGTTTGGAGAGTCTGAAATAATGACACTCTCCATCATTTGTTCGTTAAGCTTATCTATAAAGTTATTCGAATCTTCTGATACTGTTTCATTTCCTTCAGACTCAAACTCATCACCACCAAGATCAATGGTCTCCTCGTGAAAGAGAATTTCTTCCTGAGTTTTCTGCTGCGTTGCATTTCCGCTGTCCTCTTCATCCAAGGTGCTCTGAGCATCCTTAGCACTGCTTGCACTATTCTCCATGGCAGCTGAAGGGAGAAAGCACAAGGCACGCCAAGTAACCACGTATCCAACTCTAACAGTGCAGTCATTTAACCGTTTCACATTTTTCCTTCAAAATCCCGCACAGACCGCGGCCCTCCAGGTTTTGGGACTCGGCACCTACCTTCCCCTTCCTCCTCCTCGTCTTCGTCCTCCTCCAGGCCCCAGCGTCCAGCCCGGATCCTCTCCGCTGGCGACTCACCTCAGCGCACCGCCCTCCCCCACTGCGCATGCGCCGCCGGCCGGGGTGGGCGCTAGTGCGACTGCGCCGGGTCCGCTCCAGGAAGCGGCCGACGGACAGCGCCGAGGGTCAGAAAGGAGCGGCGGGGAGAGGCGGGCGGTGCGTGCCGGCATGGAGGACGACGCGCCGGTGATCTACGGGTTGGAGTTCCAGGTGGGTGCGGGCGGAGGAGTGTCGGTTCAGCTTTCTGCGGCCGCAGGAGCTGCTGTGCCGCTCCCTAGGCCGGCGGTAGGGCTGCTGCTTCCAGGGGTGGGAAGCAACGCGGCAGGGGGCAACGGGCGGAGACTGTAGCGTGGGAAGTTCTGAACCGAGGAAGGATTTATTGCAAGGGTGATGGAGCACTGGAACAGGCTCCCCAGAAAGGTGGGGGAGTTTCTTTCTCCGGTGATATTCAGGTCCTGCCTGGATGTCTGCCTGCGTGCCCTGTAGTAGGGATCCTGCTTTAACAGGGCGCTGGACTAAGTGGTCTCCGGAGGACCCTTCCAATGGAGGGTCCATGATTTTGGCTATAAGAATTGAGCCTCTTCCTGGTCTGCCCTGCTCTGTCTTATGAACCTATTGATCTTAATGGAGGAATGCAGTCTCACTGTGCAATTCCTACAGGTTGTATGGGAACACCCACTAGAGTAGCTGGGTAGACGAGAAAGATGCTGTCCTATTATTCCTTCCCACGGAAGAGTTTTACTTAGCTGTTGCATGTTCTCTTTAGCAACAACTGTCCTACCTCTATCCCTGTTACAGTGCTAATAGAGGGGGCTGTATTTTGTCTGCAGTTCCCAGAGTGATGTTTTCATTCTACAGTTTTATTCACTATTATAAAGTAATGAAATAAATGTGTGTTTGCATGCATTTTTTTTCTTTATTAAAATGCACACGGAAAGCATTCTGACAACGTGTGAAGGTTCTGTTTATTGAGTTTGGTGCTCTATAATGCTGACTACACAAAAAGATCTCTTTTAGAAATTGCATATCTGTTTGATTTTCCCCTCATCTAAGAGCTGATGTAGTGCTGGTCAGTGTTACACAAGTTAAATCTACCAAAGTCTGATAATATACCATTGTTTTGTGTATAACTTGGAGCACAAATGCTAAGTCATGACCTGAAACAGTGATTGAGCACCTGGTGGGAGAGCAGGACCAACCCAGGGGAGCTCAGGTGCATGCAGTGCTCCTGAGTGACCTGAAGATGTGGAGCCAGGATCCACCCCTTCCCAGACCTCATTTAAGGGTTGGCAGTGGAGGCATAGGTATCCCACTGGAGATCTCTACCTGCCAGAGGCCTTCCAAAGGTAAGCAGCTGTTTGCCTGCCTACCTTGTAGCTGCTGCATTTGGGCCTCTTCTCATTTGTTATAACCAAAGACTTTGCTACTGTGCTACTGTCGCAGTACTTTGCATCCCGTCGTAGTATTACGCACATACTTAAAAATTTACAAAAACTTAAATCTTTCTTGTGGAGCAGAGTATGTCGTCTATTTAGTAAATAGCTTCTTTCTAAGAGGTCTTTTTTCTCAGTAGTATTGGGCATCTTGCCTGTGTACTGGCTGCTCATGGGCCTGCACCGTTCAGCCTTTCACATATCTTGTGGACCTCTTCCCTTCTGCGATGTGTGTAACAGTTCTGATGGGATGGTGAAGCAAATGTACTAGGATGGTAGTAGTCAGAGAGAAATGCACTTAATACAGAGCATTTAGAGGGAGGATGGGATTAGGAAAGATGACTTATGATGCCAGAAGCACTTGACTTCAGAGGAATTTTTCAGTCCTTTTAAAGAGTTTTTCTTTTGTTGCGTGTCTGTCTTTTTTTCTTTTAGTTACTGGTAACCTTTCCTTCAGCTCTATGACAAGCTTATTCAAACCTGACATTTGAAATGATAAAGTATTTATAGAGAGGGAGGAGTCTTTCTACTTCTGTTTTATATCTCACAAACCCAGAGCATCTAGAAGCTACACTAGAGATTACAGACTAGTCCAACCTGTGTTTGGCTCCAGGAGTCAATAACTATCGGTTTTGGCTACTGTCTGAGAAAATGTGGTGACTGTAGGTATGTGTTTGTATTCTTGAACTTAAACTATGCTCCGTCGAAGCAGATCTAAGCTAATTCTTTCTATCTGTGCTGTCTGCCTGCTCACTTGCAATAAAAATATTTCTGTATAATCTCTAGTCAGTTATAGATGTATTTTTTTGATAGTTATCAGATAAGTAAGGTGGCTTAGAATAATGTGTAAATACTATTCTTTTAAAATTTGGTTTTCATGAAAATACAGTCTAATGGAATAAGAATATCTTAGTTGGCAGAGCCAACGCACACTTCAGACACATGAAAATTTAAATTAATGATACAAATACTGAGCCTTTGTGCAAGCATGTTATTACTCACTGCGACTACTTTGAAGAACTTTTATCAAGTAAATCGATGAATTCCGTTTTATGCAGGATTAGTTTAATTTTCAACCTATTTCGTTTCCCCAGTTTTACCTGTTGGCTGCAGTTTTTTTCTTGTGCTGTTTATAATGTTTATATCACCCTCAAAACATGGTGTGTTTTTTCTGTGCTGTGGCTGTGAGTTATGTGAATGCTGCATAAACGTGGGAAGTATGCATTGCCTTTAGAATGTGTAATTCTTTCATGATTTCTTTCCCCTGACAATGACCCAGCATTGTTGTTTTGTGATCTAACTGCAGTCAAAATGAAATGAATGGATGATGGGTGAGAAGCCACATGAATTGAGGACTACGTGATGTTGCTGTGAATCTTTGTGATGAGTACTAGTCAATAGCAGTAGCTGCAGAAGATTTCTGAAAGGAATCTTAGCAAACTTCATCAGTAACGTAAATTGTGAGAGTGTGGTCAATAGGATCCCACCAGGAAATACTTCTGTGCTGTTCAGGTGACAGAGCACTGGCACAAGTTGCCTAGAGGCAGTAAAGTTTCCTCTTCAAAGGCCACCTGGTCATAATTCTGGACAGTGTGCTTTGCATGTCCCTGGAGCAGGGACTGGACCAAGTGAGCTCTGAGGCTCCCTTTCCACCTCAGCCATTCTATGACCTTGCTATTTGTTTGTTAATGAAATGATTTGCTTCATATATCTCCTGGGTGGAGTTGACTAATGTTTGTTCTCTAGTCTAGTGTACACACTGTGCTTACTATTTGTTGAATAAGCTTCTTTTTCAGGTGAGCCATAGTTTCTTTTGATTTCCTATCGTTTAAGTATTTCAACAGTGAGTTTTTGAGTTGGTGTATAAGAATTACTGAGTGCCTGGAAGTACTTTACAGGCCACAGATTAAGGATGGCTGGATGTACTTATAGCCCTGGATGTGAGATGTGTGGAAGTTGCTTTTCAGAACATAAGTATGGCACAGTTTCAATGCAACTGTGATTCTGGAGGAAGAATTTGTATCTTGCTCTCTTGTCCTGTAATTACAAGCAATACTTGGTCCGTCTTTTAATTTTCAGTTAGTTGCTGGTCGTATTTGTACAAACCCCTCAGATTTTAGGGTTGTTTGACTGAGTAAGGTGGCTCTTAGTTGAAAAGTTGTAAAGAGACTTTACATTAAAAGAACTAGATACTAACTGGCATGGGCTGGTCACGGGTAATGTACTGTATGTATGCGTATATAAAATCAGTTTGTACTGAGGATAGCTATAATGATTTACCTTTCTTGTAGTAGAAGGCAGGTGTAGATTCTTAAGGAGAAGGGACTTTCTGGGGTGATGCATGTCACTTGTGCAGCACCCAGGGAACCTTTGCATCCTCTCAGGCTCAGCCATGCTGCTATGGGAGGTGCAGAGGCTATGGCTTGCGTTTGCAATGGGGTTTTCTTTTTCTTTGGGAGAGCGTTTTCAATCCCTCATGGGATAGAAGGAAGTTACCTGAACAGAACTAAGATAATAGTTTGATAGCATTAGAGATGTCTTTGGAGGATTTATTCTGAAAATTGTCATGATTCAAAAAACTGCATGGTTATGATTTAATAAAATTCCTTGTGTTTTACTCAGTCTTCTTTCTTTCCTGATATATTTGCATCGTGAGTGCCTATCCCATATATTTTAGTCCAGGCTGGAAGTTCTCTCACGAGTTTTTTGTATCTGCATCTCCCTTTGTGTCTGTTCTTGAGGGCAGCATTTCACTTGGGAGGGCATCTTATAGAACTCCAGCTGAACATATCTTTGGATTAAAAGTCTTGCTGGAGAAGAGGAAAAAAGTAAGGTATATGACAAAGCTCTTGTATGTAATCTTCTGAGACCTTAATGCTTGGATTGGTCTGGATGATTACTACTACTTCAAGACCTTTAAGCAATTAGCAGCATCGTACTAATATTAGGTATGGTACAACTGAATCACAGTGTGAAGCTATAGTTATGTGAGCTTGAAGCACTCTTAAAGATGTTTATGCCTCATTATGAGTGCACAGTGACAGTGTGAAACTGGGATTTCTAGGGATGATGTTGCTATGCAAGGTTTTGTGTGAGAGTTGCTTTTGTAGCTAGGGAGGTTTACAGAATCTGTCAGCCTGTGCATTAGGGTCAGTGCACTAAATATGTTCCTGGTGGGAATTATGCTGCTATGAAGGAGTTTGAGAAAGCAGCTGTCAGAGCTCTCAGGGTCACCTGGGCATGTGTGCTGCCAACCTCTTCACTGATGGATTTGCTGCAGCTTTTTGCAGCTGATGGTTGGAGTCTCCTGCTGTGATGGGAGAAACGAGGCTGTCCTACCTAGGTAAAGATCAAAGTGTACCTACTTGAAAATGGAAAACAGACCAGAAGAAAAGCAAAATATTCATGCTGTTATCATACTGGGACTTTCTTGAGGAGGGAGGGAAAAAAAACCTCTTGATTTTTCTTTTCCTCCAGATTGGGGTATCAGCAAAGCCAACCTTCTTCTCTCGTACAGTTGCAAGTATCAGTATAATATTTCTGGGTTTGAGCATAAGCAGGTTGTCTGACTGCCTTCAGAACTGGGGGCTGCAAGCCAAATGCAATGTCATGAACATCTTGTATTGTGATTTCACTGCTTAATAGTACAGACTGTGTCATTTTTAAATGGCACCAGAAGAATTTCAGTAGTTCATTTAATGCAGATATTCAAATGTTGAGGTCAGTGTTTTTGTTTGCTGTCAGACCAGTGCAACACATCAATTAGGCAAAGTATGTGTAGAAGTAGTACTGAAATTACTCAAGCTACTTTTTTTCTTTGCACAGTAATACCCTAAGTTGTAACAGTTGAATTCAGAAAGTGAC
Source organism: Odontophorus gujanensis (assembly GCA_013399175.1). NCBI lineage: Eukaryota > Metazoa > Chordata > Aves > Galliformes > Odontophoridae > Odontophorus > Odontophorus gujanensis. The sequence continues at coordinate 161,657 of VXAB01000674.1, forward strand.
CTTGTGGTTTTGGTTAGTGGAGAAAGAGCAAGTGAGAAAGTTTAGAGAGAAGTTACAGACTAAATCTGCATTTGGTGCATTGTGGTTCCAAGACAGCCTTCTTTATCTTTCAGATCAGGCACGTCCAACCTGAGGCCCAGCACAACCTGTCTTGTGGCTGCCTCCTGTCCCATGCCACCGTGGTGGTGGCTCAGCTTTGGACGTGCACACATTGCTCAACAACAGCCAAACTATCCGTGTGCTACTAATGCTGTATGAGCAGCAACCAGGGCGTGGGGAGGGCACATTGCAGTGCCAACTCTAGTTATGGCAAATAATTTTTTGCATGTTGATATATTGGCTAATCACAGTCCTCTGAATAGTAAAAAGTCTGCAGCATTCCCTTTTGGTAAAGGATTTTGAGAACAGGTTTCAAGATTGCTAAGAAATGTTATCAGTATTTTGGTATATTTGCGATTACTTCATCAAGCCAGTCTGATGCATGCATTAGTTTCACGAAAGCAAGGTCAAATATCCCACTCGCTTTGTTTTTGTTGCTCTCTTCTTTTTTACTATTTAAATGAAAATACTTAAAAACTTGAATCAGTTTTGTTACCTATATACATTAACTATGTGATATAATTAGTGAGGGTGCTCTGGAATTCTGAGTATTTTATGTTGGTTTACAATACCAAAGGCAGATGGCGGTCATATGGCAGTAGAGGTTGAACCTTCCCACCAGTATTCCATTACTTTTTGTTACTGTGTGACAGATGGCAGCAGAGGGGCAGTCTGACACAATGGTGTCTGATACGGAAGTATATATGGAACAAAATTGTGCAACTGAATTCCTCCATGCAGAAAAACTGGCATCCACTGACATTCATCTGCCCTTGCTGAACATTCATGGAGACTAAACAGTGGATGCGAGCACAATGAGGTGGTGGGTGATGTTTCAGCACTGTTGACAGCAACAGTGCATCACCTCCATTGGTGTGGTTTTGGATGAACACAGCATGCAGCCTCTTGTTCATTGCTGGTGAAAATACATAGCAAATAGTGGTAACTATGTTGAATAATGCAGCATCTCCATTGAGAAGTGATAGAACTGGATTTCAGATCATATATGAAATTAGTAATTTAAGCTTTTGTTTTCTTTTCTGGAAAGACCTACTTACACCTGCCTTCGACTCATTTTTTTCCCCCCATCCCTCTCTTTATCTCTGTCCAAGGTGCTGGCCTTTCTTGCTGCTGATTTGTTGTTTTTTTCCTTTCTGCTTTGGTAAAGGTGTAATTTTTGTTCAAAATTCATTCATAACTTGCTCTTCTACTTCTATAAGCATGATTGTTTTACTGTCTTGAGAACAATTGATGCAGTACTCCTTACCCTGGAGTCCTAAGGTGGATTTCCTTTGTTCCTCTTCCAAACCCCTCCGCCTCCCACACACTCTATCTCAGCGTGATTTTTTTTTTCTTCAGAATGTTTTTATTGCCTTGAGAAACTTTGAGTAGGCAGAATAGCTCATCGTAGTGCTAGGATGTAAAGGGCAGTGTTTGGGAGCACCTCTGAAGCATGGTGGTGCTATTATGGATCTCAGCAGCCATTGCTCGCATCTCTTGAAACATGAGGTGAAAATGATAATTGTTAGATTCCTTAGGTTTTGTAATTATGTATGTGTAAGCCCTAATTTTGTAGAATAAATTGGTTGGAGAAGCTACAGAACACTGTGCACGGATGTGAAGGCTACTGGTTTGTTCAGTTTCCTTGTCGGATAGTGATAAGAAGTCTTTAGTGTTTGCTTTTCAAAGGCAGTATCTGCTTTTGTGCTAGCTGGGTGGGATTTTTGAATGTATGTTCATAAACTTCCTTTACACAGTTAAAAATATTCATGAAAATTCATCACAGGTTGCTGCAGTATTGCTCCAATGTTTTTAAAACTCCACCTGGTTTAAACTGTGCAGGTTTCTTCACAGATTACAGTATTTTACTCTTTCCTTGTTTTGTTTTTTTTCTGACTCTTAGATGCCCTTTAAAAATGATGCTAATTACTTCTATTGTATAGTCTAGAAGCATCAATGAGAGGTGGGGCTTTGCTGTGCTAGTATGTAATGTCATGTCAATTTCCTTGGTAAATAAAATTTTAGTATTTTTGTTAGTAAACTGCTTTCAGATCTATATGCTACTTAGTGTTCTGTGGATAACTAGCTTTGTATAAGAGGTTTGTATCGGTTTAGATTAGTGGATATGCACTGTACAGTAGAAGTTGCTGTGGTTGTGAGGAAGGATGCTTTTGTGAAAGAGATTGGACACTCTTCTAGACTCCGCTCAGCAGTTCTAATGCAGAGACTTTATTCGTCGCAAGACTTCTGTTGAAAAAAAAATTTGTTTCTCTGGTTTTAACTCAAAGTAGACAAAACTAAACACATTTGTCCAGGAAATACGTGACAGTCCATCATAATGCTGTTTATTTCAAGATTCAGGTTTTCCTTATTCTGTTGACAGCTGATGAGTTTGAACTCTGTATTCCGTGGAAATTGTAGTTCTTTTTGACAGACAATAAATGGTAGTCTGTAATCTTATTTTGTGCACTTTGTCTAACCCAATTCATTCCTGAACACAAAAGGAATAGATCTATTTGAACAGCTTTAAAAGGGGTGAGAAGCTCCTTTCTTTCTTTATTTTTATGGAAGGTATTGGAGGCCTCTTCTGCTCAACTTGCAGAAACAAAATAAACTTCTTTGTTTGAAAGAGATACATGGCCATTGACTTACCTATAATATTCAAAATAATTGAAAGGAGGTCAGAAATGGAGATCACTAGCAAAGAGCTGCTTTTCAAGTGTAAATTCTGTTCAAGGCAGAAGCTTTTATACAGTCTTTTAGGTGAACTCTTTTTGTTTCTGTCATTCAGAAATTGCCTGGAGAGGTTGTGGATGACCCATCCCTGAAAGCATTCAAGGCAAGGCTGGATGTGGCTCTGGGCATCCTGGCCTAGTGGTTGCTGGCCCTGCTTGTGGCAGTCGGGGTTGAAACTTTGAGGTCCTTTTCAACCCAGGTTGTTCTGTGATTCTATGAAACACTGTCTAGTGCTGCTGGAAGTAAGTGCTCTGTAAACAGGAGACTACAAGCGGATCAGTACAGGTTCATATTGATCTCTGATCTACATTTGGGTATGTTTGGAACACAAACTGCTCACTGAATTGTGTTCCCTAGTATTTTCCATCCCCCATATAAATGTTGATCTGCTAGCTTACGCTTTTTAAGCTTGTTATTATTGTTAAGCTCAATCTTGAGCAAAATATTGTCTAAGTCATTTTGTCTTGCATATGAACTGTGTATATTGTTTATGATCTTTCAAGTACTTTTGTGAAAATGATTTTGTTCTTACTGTTGCTGCTAGACAAGGGCTTGGACTGTTTTGCCTTATGTAAAGAAAAAATGTGTATATTGTGCTCTATTTGTCTTTCTAATCTTCTAGATATCTTTTTGGTATTAACTTAAAAAGAAGTTTCAGACAAACTAGTTGTTCCTGAGTACAGAGTGTAATCACTAGCTAGCTGCAGAGTGGGATGTGAAGGACTGTTGTGTAGTTGCATAAGTCTTTCTGAATTATCTGCTTACACTATAGCAGTTAGTGTCTGAGGAGATCTGAACTACTTCATGACAAATAGAATTTGAATTTCAAAGGTGTTCTCTTCCAGTGTTTTGACAAAGAAAAAAAGTCATATTGGATAATATTTTATTAAGGTATCTTTTTTGTACTGGTAAGTAGTGGGCGTATTCCGTTTGTGGTTGCTAGAACTGTCTGCCTCAAAATTAGTGAAAATTCTGTTAGTGACTAGTGCAAACCAACAACTGTAGGTTTAATTCAAGCATTGCTTATTTTTCTATCTTCCACATATAGGAAGTCCTTAACTGTTTTGATTTTCATCTTTCAAGACTATGGTAGGTGCAAGCTGAAGAATCTAGTGTTCTCATTAACAATAATGTGACAATCATACAAGAATCCGACACTTTCCATAGATAAATGGATTGTCTGTCCAATCATTTATACAAGAAGAGTTGATCACCTTTGGCGATCTAGAATTGAAAAAGAAAATATTTTTCTTCTTGAAAAGGAAGAGTGCTTTTTAATTTTTTTCAAAACTTGATGCTCAACGGTGAGGAAAATAATTCCTTCATTTTTATGCAAGCATCTTCCTTCAAAATTGTTTGAAGGGAGCAGCGGTGGGGTAACTTCTAGCACGAACAGCATTTTTTGTTTTTTTGTAATTATATCAAATATGCTTATGAATCAAGCCCATTGTTCCTGTGCTTGTTTTTTCTATTTTACTTTCTCCTTTTGCGGTTCATGGAGAATTAATTTGGAGGAACTACTCTTGCTATGAAGGCCAGATAAGTATTTAGACCTCTATCTTTCATGTATATTACAAATGTGCTAAATTGTAGAAAAATGTACTAAGCAAAATAGACATATAGGGCAAGCAATTATGAAAGTTGTAAGATATGATGCTTAAGACTGATACATAAGCCTAAAGTTCTTTTGCTGAAATTAAAGGATTGTGTTAATTGAACTTTTCTGATGGCTTTCTCTTTCCCTAGGCACGAGCGTTAACACCTCAGACAGCAGAAACAGATGCAATAAGATTTTTGGTTGGAACACAGTCCCTTAGATATGATAATCAGGTAACTGGATTGGTTAAATGTATTTTTTTGTTGTTTTTGTTAATACTATTCAAATATCTTTTTCTTCTTCCTGCTCCCTAGCTCTGTTTGAAGTTTAAGTGATAGTCAAGTTGTAGATTTACATGATTAGTTTGCAGATATATTGGTAAGAAATGCAAGTGTAAGTGTTTTTCTGGGAAATAAGTCTTCTAAATTATATGACTGGTTTAGTGAAGCAGGTGCCATTTTTTCATTAATTTAAATTTACTTTGGATTCTCTGGAGCTGTCTTTAAACCTTGGAAGACGTGTAGTAAAACAGACTTTCTTTAGATCTTGATTGTCTTTAATGAGACTCCTAACATATACATATCTGTGTATCTGAAGCTACACAAAATGGATTTTTTACCTCTAATTGTTGGTAATCAACTGTGTCTTTACTGATCACAAATATAGCGAGTTAAAAATTTGATGGGCTATCATGGCTTAATTTCTGTTGGGCTGTTTCCTCTGCAATTAAGAGTACAGCACTTATAATTTTACAGTAATCTTTTTTTTTTACATTAAGCTTCAGTAAGTGTGTTCACAGTGAAAGAAGACCCTGGGGGCAGAACAATTAGAAAGTTGTGTTGGGTGTAGGCTTCAGGTGAATGTAGCAGAGGCACTGCGGAGGGTCACTGTTGGAAGATGCCAGGTATTGCCCTGTGCAGTTTGCATCCTTTGCAGTTTGCTGCCTGTGCAAGGAAGGCACAGTTTTAAGACCATCAGAATGGTGGAACCTCTATGAAAACTTCTGGGATGGGAGGAAATACTGGAAGGGAGCTAAAAAGACAAAGAATCATAGAAACAGAATAAATTGTAGAAGGAACACCAAGGAGGAGCGAGGAGTGCTTTGTGGTGGAGCAGATATCCTCTGCTTCATCTGAAGAAACTGTTCCTGGCATGTGGATATTCCTGAAGGAACTGTATTTCATGGAGAACATGTGCTGGAGTAGAAACAAAGTGAGAGGTAGATAGTGGCAGAGAAGGCCCTGTATACTGATTGTAACCCAATGCTTCATGCCCTCATGTGCCTCATAAAGCCTCCAGGTTGAAGGAGTTAAGTCAGAGAATGGGGAGGGAGAAAGTGTGATTTTTGTTTTTTAAGGATTGTCTTTCTGATTTCATACAGTCCAAATTAATTACTAAATTTATTTATTGCCAATAAAAATGTAATTTCCCCCCACTGAACTTCAGTGTGTTTTGCCCACAGTAGTAATTGTACATGGTAAGGTGTTGACTTTGGTACCAAATGTTAATACTGGTTAAGACTTGAGGGGGGAAAAAAAAAGCATTCAAAGGCATAAGGAATATGGAGTATTCAGTTTCTCTATGTTTCAGGTAATACTTTTGAGACCAGTAACAAAAGGTGTGGTATACCTTAGTTAAAAATAAGATGATAAAAAAAAAAACATTGTGTACATTTGTCCTGGATGCTCTTTAGACATTTGGTTTTAAAGTGCTTTTCTACTGAATAGAGAACTTTATCTGGTTTAAAAATGGAATCTATCTTTTACTTCTTGGTTTAACTAGTTAAATTCAAGTCTAGAATTCAAGTTAGAGGGTGATTCTTGCTTATTAATTGACATCAATTAGATCTTCAGTAATTTAAATGTTCTGATTTAGGTGAAGTTTTTGGCATAAACTACCTATTTTAGAAATATCTCCATATACTTGTTTCAGCCTCATTGCACATACTTTTTTTTTTTTTTCCCAAATGAATATCATTAATAATAGATGTGCAAGCCTCTTCCTAGTGTATTAATGAATCTTTGGGGGTTATTGGCCTTTAGCTGTGCCTCAGGCCATCAGCTCCATCAGCTAGTTGCTAATCCCTGAGAAATGCCTTCGGCCTCAAGTCATTATTGTTTAATTCAGCACTATGTTCTCTAGATTTGCTTAAAAACTTTTTTGTTCCCTGACCTGACTTATGAACTGGCTTTCAGCCTTTAGTGCTTGACCAAGTGTTGCATGGTGAGTTATTCCTCATGCAGCTCCATCATGCACAGAATGTTTCTTCCCTTCCAGTCACAAACCAGATGTGTTGCAGGTACGAGAGCAGCAGTTGTGTGGATGGCAAGGTAATTTCTTCCTTAGTGAGATTTCTTTCTATACAAGTAATGTATAGGAGATCAGGTGAAAATATTTTGCTATTAATGCTTTCCTTATAAGGCAAAGAAATACTGACAGAATATAACACTTAAAAATATCTTCCAAGTATTAACAGTATCAAGTACTTGGTATTTGATTGCATAACTTCCTGAAAGATAAGTAGTTCCTTTTTGACTGGAGATCTGACATCTACTCCTGTAGCAAAGCTGTTGTACATACTTCTGGTATGTGAATGGAATTAGGAAACCTGAATGTATACAGTTAATGAAAAAAACCCAGCTTGTGATGGTTTACTCTCTTCTGTGAAGTTTGGAGGTCTTGAATAAGGAAAATAAAAGTATAGGAGAAAGAAGCAATGTGAATGTTCTTGATGGAGTATTGTGAAAGTGGAGAGTGAAACTGGCAACAAGTGTGTTGCCAAATGGGGAAGAGGTAGAGAAAACCCTTCAGTGATATACCACTTGAAAGAAGGGGCTTATTGAAGAGAACAGTCTACACTGCTATAATATAATCTTATTTTTTAGTGCTTCTAAGGTGGTTATCTCTGAAAATCTATACCTTCTGTCCAGACATCTGTCACCTGATGTAAACAGCTGCTGCTTCCGAACTGGGGGGCAGGGGGAAGGAGTGGAGGTTTGGGTGCTTTCTTTTCTAAAGGAATTCTCTAAACCGCAACAAACATTTGCAATCTTTGAATATAGTTTTTTTTTTTAATTATGTTCACTATGACCTATGTGAAATCATTCATGCAATTTCATACTTGTTCTCTGACAGTATTTTACACAGTCCATTAAAAACTTGGCCTTTTTGAAGCTTTTGTGTTCCGTCTGCTGCTCTTAGTTTAATGCAGTTACTGTATGTTTTTGGAAACACAAAGTATACTTCACATAACCTTTTTTTAATCTCTCTGAAAACTGGGTTATCTTCAGTCTTGTTAGAATCCAACATAATTGTTTTCATGCATGGCGTTACATGGGCACAGAGCATGGCAGTGGCCACTCAAACTGAAACACTTCTCACATTGCCCTCTCTGCACTGTATCAGTCTCTGGTGTAAGGAAACCAATTATGGAGATTGTGTAGTGGAAGAAAGAGTAATTTTGATCTGAATGAATTTGTCTCTCTGCCTTAGTCACTTCCATAGCAATTAGTGATTTCTCCAGATTTTTTTTTAAGTAAACTCAAATAGTTATTTGCTTTCAGATCTCTGGCTTTTTTCCCTCAGTGTTTGGACTTGCATTTGAATGAATGCATGAACACCACTCTATTGTGTTCAGAGGGAGTCTTCAGCATAATTACAACTAGGTAGCTCCTTAACGTTGCCTCTGATGAAAAAACTGTTCAATTTTAAGAGGTATTTTCCACAAAGATCGTATTGCAGAAGAACTATGATAATGCATACCATTACTCAGGATAGTGCAGTCATGTTGATAAAGTTCTGAGTGAACCTATACTTACCATTTCTGCCATCCTCAACTATAGCATCTATATACTGCACTTATTTATTCAAGTTGAAGCTCATTTCCATACTGCACTGGGAAAAGTTAGAAAAATAGTAATTCAGCATCTAAAGGATAGCAGCGTGTGCAACTGGGGCTTGCATTAGGACAGCTGTTGCAGCTGAATGTTTTTCTGCTAGTATTTCTCTTCATGCCATCATGCTGGTGCTGTATTTGATGCTATTGTATTTTCTGTGAGTATCGTTTTATCTTTGGTATTTAGCATAGTTGCAGCAGAGTTTCCTGGTATTTGTGATGTTAGCTGAAACAAATACATGACAGCAGAGGACAGATTGGTATCTGTGATTTCAAAAGGCTTCAGGTGGGGTAAAGAGCTTTCCCACAGTTTGTGTTGAATGACCCTCTTAACCTAGCCAGCACAAGCACAGCATATGTGCAATTGGGGTAAATAGGGTTTTGATTTGTGGTATACCTCTAAGGACTTCAGCAGAGCTGCCAAATGAGACTTGAGTGGCTGTGGTGGAAGGTTTTTCCCTCTTTTTGTTTTTCCTTTTTTTTTTTTTTTTCCACTTGAGGTAATGGAGAACAAGCAAAGCAGATCTGTTTATGCCTTTCACAGAGAAAATAAATCCTAATTTTAAATATTTTCACTTATTTCACATTCAGTACGTTTGAGGGATCTGCTTTTTTGCTGGGGATGCAAAAGCAAATTTATTACTTTGATGTATAAAAATAATAATAGAAATTGTTGTTCATGCCTTGAACCTGTTGGAAGTTTTACTTTATAGCTGTAAATATGTTGCAGTTTAATTGCAATCTATTGTATTTATGAACAGTTTCAGTTGTGAGTTGATTAAGAACATCAAAATACATCCTGTGAGAGCAGTGCAGGGCGTGTCTGATAAATTTAGTTGATGATTTAAGCCATTAAACGAGGAAGAGTTCTCTTCAGAGACAGAAGCACTTGATTTAGGACACAGGGACTAGGTCAGGAGGAATATACAAACACCAAATTAAAGGGCAAATGTAGATATGTCCAAGGGGTGTGACCCTGGAGAGTTATGAAAGGCAGGAAGCTGACTTCCTTAAGCTGGATGGGAAGATGGCTATACAGTTGCTGCAGGAGGTGGATGTTGTCCTGATGCCTGGGTAGATTTGTAAGTTCAGGGCAACAAACAGAGTCAAGTTTGAAAGGACAGTGTGCTTGTCAGCTGCGGGACTGCTCATGTGCCCTGGATGACTAAGTTAAGGGTGCTTCAGGTGTTGAGGTCCTGCACTGGATTTGAGAAAGTTGCTGATGACTGCACTCACTCAGCAGTTCAGAGTTTGAAGGAGAGGTTAAAAAAGGTAACACATCAGCAATTCCATAAAGTAATGTGCAATATTGCCAATATAGTCTGAGTTGATACCTGTCTAACTGCTTCTCTGTTTTACAAAAACTTTCTGTAATATCTTGTACTTTACACTTTTGCAGTGTTTCAGTAGTTAAGATAGTGTCTTTGTTTCTCTATTCATTGTTGACACTTTACTAATGAATCTTAAATGAGATTATGTAGAACAAAAACAGGAGTGAGATATAGTTACTAAGACATAGCTAGTATTTCTTGAAACTGTACAGATTCTTAATCTTTCAGTTCAGTACTTTATCTTTGCTTGAAGTAAAAGATTTATTGTAATTCCACGTGTTTTAGTAATAGTTCTATATATCAGTACATATACTGGATTTGATGTTTGAAGAGAACTCATAAGGTTTCAGTTATTTCTGTTTTGAAACAAAGTCCTTTCTGTCCTATTCTTTCTTCAAAAGATTTTTAAATGTGATGGCCTGGAATATAGAGTTAATGCAGACATTTAGACTAAGGATTGTGATGTTATTATTTCTGTTTATTGCTGGAAGAAGTGTTGAATTGCAGTTCTAGTGGCTTATTACTATTAACTATAATATGAAAAATCACCTTCAAGCTGTAAGCTGCAGAACTGAGAAGAATAAACACTGTATTTCATCAAAACAGAGAGATGGCTTGTTTTTCTAGAAAAGTCTATCTTGCCTGAAATCAATGATATACTAAATTGTTAGTATAACAATTAATTAAAGTAGATATCAGTTATGAAATTCTCATTAAATTGTTCTGTGCAGTCATTGTGTATAATTAAGACCCACAGGAAAACATTTGAAAACCTAATGTTCTCTTTTATTGTATTTGCAGATTCACATCATAGATTTTGATGATGAAAATAACATCATAAACAAAAATGTGCTTCTTCATCAAGTGGGTGAGATCTGGCACATTAGTGCCAGTCCTGCAGATAAAGGTGTACTAGCAACTTGCTACAATAAAAGTAAGTCCTTTCCAACAATTTTAAACTTCAAGTGTTTTGGTATTTTTGAATTGACAAAGATTAAACATCCTACTGTGTATAGAACTCGAAAAATAGGAGTTATCAGTACAGGTATTTTTTCAAAGATCTGTTGTACTGTCACTTATACCTCATCCTTCTTCTCATTTTCTATCCTTAGATAGTCTTGGTTACAAGTCTGTTTGTATTTGTATCAAAGAAAGCAGCAAAACCAAAGTATTGCTTACCTGGTCAATGCCAAATATGTCAAATAAAGTATTCCTGTTATTTTAGGCTTTGTTCTTTTTATTGTTTTGTATGTTTGATTTTTAAAGTGAAAGCAAATGGCTTTCAAAATGGCATCTTGCCAGCATCAAGCTCCCTTTAAAATCGCAGATTGTCTGCATATAGTGTTATTTGTGTTTAATGCATATATGCCCACGGAGAACTATAAATTATCTAAATATCTCATCAAAAACAGTAGGAGTGCTCCTTGTGTACTCTTAGCACTAAGTGCACAGCTGTTTAGATTAAGGATCTTTGTGCCTTTCCTAGGCAAGGCAGGTGTGAAGATTTTCTGTTCTAAGGCTTGAAAAAATCCCTTTGCATCACTTGAGGAGGGGGGTAGTTTTTCTTGCTGACAAGTAAGAAATCTGTGCTGTCAATCTTGAGTAAATATTGTTTAGTCTAGTATGTTCTAGTGTATCTTTCATGAAAATACAGTCTTAAGCATACAAGAATTAAGACTGAGTTTCAGATGTCATGCATCTGTCATCTATACAGGTGTATATTCCTACTGCTCAACCTTTTGGTAAAAAAGAAGTTGCAGAGCTACCAGGTTCTTCTATTTCATCTGGACTGAATTTCTTTTGTGAGTCAATTGTGAATCTTTAAAAACAGCTATAAAAGTAATAGAGGGCTGCTTCCCTCTTCAGTGTCAATTCAGTGGGCATTCTGGTCTGGCTGAGAGTTCTCTGAAATGATACTGATGTGGTGTGTTTTTTATTTTATTTACTTTGTACTGTCTTATTGACTTCCTGGACATAACTTCTCCATTGACCACTGCCAAAGCATATCTGAAAGTTTTCATCAGAAACTTCTGAAGTTTGCTTTAGAGAAAACCAAATCAAGTTTATCTAAGGCTCCTGAGCTGTTTTGTTGGTGATGTGGTGGGATAGGGGAAATGAGGAGGGAGTTTTGTTTGTTTTAGTTTGTTTTCTAAGAATACTTTGCTCTATAGAATATTGTGAAACACTTTACAGAATTTATTCACCTCTGTTTCCCCTGTGTAACTGAACAGCAAATTGATGAGTGTGGAGAACTGGCTTAGGGAAGGAGGTTGTGTGTGCTTATCCTTGTAGCAGTGCGAACAAAACAGCACGTTCGGATCACTGGATTTTGAGAAGTGGTGCACCGTTGACCGGGCAACAGTGAGGGAGTAAGTTTGCGGTGTAACCAGATGGCCCTGGTATGTGTGGGAAAAGAAGAACTAATTGGACATTGCTTATCTCGCAAGGACAGAGCAAGAACCACTGCTTAACTATTATTCTAAAAATAGCATGTGTTCAAGGGGTATAAAAGTATGTAACCTGCTCAATAAAGTTGGCTCAGCTGCATAATCATATTGATGTCTCTCTGAGTCCTTGCATCGGCATCTTAAGAAGATCGTTCTGATGCGGCCGTGGTTCATCTTCCTGGGGTCACCGCAACAGATGAAAGATTGAGTTCAGTACTTCATTTATCTACTGTCCTACTTAATGGAATATCCTGAGTTGAAAAGTACTCACAAAGATCACCGAGTAATGTTAACTACTTTTAATTTATTCAATTTGTATCTATTTTTGAAGGCAAATGTTGTTTTAGCTGGTATGATGACCATATATAACTTCGTATTGCCTTTTAAGGAAGGAATATATTGAAAGCGTTATTCTAATGTGCCACAAGAGACATTCCTTATAGCAGTATGCATTTTAATTGGTAAAATCTCTTTAGAGGAGAGCTTATTGAGGGAATATGTCTGTGAAGCACAACACTTAAATTTCTGTGTTATTTCTAATCTCCGTTATTGGACCTATTAATTCATATGCATGTTTTCTATTCTAGCTTCTTTGTTCTAGGTTTGGTTTGCTCTATCTGCTTTAGAAATGTCAGGCTTTATTGTTTGTACTTCATGCATCTTCATTTAGAACCATCAACCATAAGCATTCTGAAGAAAACAAGATCTGATTCTCAAATGAGTACTGATGAATCTAAATAGGAGTACATGTAATAGAAAGCACAAGGCATGGGATTCTAATAATGAGTACTAGATTTAGCGGACAACTTATTTCAAGTAGTAGTGCAACCAAATTAAGCATTCAAAACATTTAAAACACTTATGTATTTGTTTTTATGTACTGCACTTGTCTGTTATTTTAAAGAGATGCTTTTTTCATTATTCAAGTACCAGGCAAGTGACATCTGGTCAGAGGTATCATGACCATCTCTTGTTGTCTGAGCACTGTAGATAAGGCAAATCTTGACTCCCATTGAAACTCAGAAAATGAATTAATAGGTGACTGTTGTTAATAGCTGTTTCTTAATGTTGCTTAATTAAGTAGTAAAATTTGACAGAAGTTGAATCATATTTTTCAATTCATAGCTCACAGAAATAAGTTAATGAAATAGGGTGAAGTGCTGACAGGAAAACTGAAAATCCATTGAGCATGCTATATTACTTCAAAAAAAAAAAGGTCTAGTTGGTGCACGTAGTAGAACTTGTATTTTAACAGATCCATCTGTGTTGTTCTTTTGTCTAGGAAGACAAAAAAAAAAACCTTTTGTGTAAGAAGTTTAAGGGATGTAATAAAGTCTGTTCCAAAAGCGTTCTTCAGCTAGCGATACAGAAATGCATTGATTCCTGAATTGTCTGTGCTGATGTGTCTTTAAGAGTGTAATCCAGATGATCAAAACTATGCATAAATGAACTCGAGAGACAATTTATCTAAGATGAAAAACTTCTTTATATTTTTCCTGGGTTTTAGCTACTTTTTTTTTTGATCGTACCACATTCTTTATACACAGAAAAATCTTTCTATTGGACGCAGTTACCATCTCCTGTAATACTAATAAATGCTCACACATCTTAACTTAAATTATGTCTGTTAATACACCTGTTTCAAAGTCAGAGGTGATACTAGCAGTCTTTCTGTGTATGTTGAATTATGGTTCACTGTTCTTAGATGGTTTTGTAGAGATAAAAAGTCTTGGCAAAACAATTTGACATGCAAAACATTTTGCTTACATCTGCTGAGTGAGAAACTATATGAGGGGAAGCTGGTATTCATACTTAGCTAGTAATTGGGCATTATTTGTGGGGTCGAGAATTAAATGGAAAGATGTAAGCCTTTTGAGTTAGGGATGGGATGCCACAGAACACTAGTTTAATGATGTTTGGATGTTTTAATGATGGTCGAGAGAGGCCTTGAATTTATGTGAATCTTGTTCAAAAGTTCCAAGGTACTCTTGGATGGGGAAGTTCATGTGTTTTTGTTCGTTTTCGAGCACTTCAGCTACTAATAAATATGATGATTTTTATGGTGTATGTTTTCAGTGCTCCAGCATGAAGCTTTTTTCACTGAATCATATAGCTAGAAAACCTTCAAAAGGAGTGATGTTAATCTTGAATTTGATGATGTAACTCTCCATGTGGAATTTGCTGTGCTTAATTTTTTTTCCTGCTTCATGAACATGTGAAATATTTTTACTTGCCCTTGAGCACAAGTGGAAGAGGCGTAAGATAGTGGGATTTCTACTGTAGATTATTTGTGCCCCTAATGAGAAGAAAAATCTTGTGAAAAACTATGAGAAATAAATTTCACTGATATTGAAGTGCACCTGTTTAATTTATTAGCCACTAAACTGATCAGAGGTGATGCCAGTTTTCTGCTTCTTGTCATTTGTCACTGCCATTAAAAATTGTTTGTCTTGTTTTCAAATGATAGTGTGGATGTAGCCAAGACTTGGGAACCCTGCAGATAAAATGTTGGAACCAATTCAGTAACAAGTAAAATTCTGTGATAATTAGTATGATTTTTCTAAAGTTCTAAATGAATTTGGTGGTGGTGGGAAGTGAAATACCAGCATAACAAACTGTGAGCCTAATGATTTTCACGTGTTCTGTTAGCATAACCTGTATAAGCAAATCTCTTCTACTTTGGACAATTGTTATACTTTAGTGTTTCATTTTGAAAATGAGTTCAGTAGCTGTTTGGTACTGTGAGCACTAAGAATTATGAATGCTATATTTTATCCCAGATTGCCAGACAAAGTTAAGTTATGTATGTATGTGAAAGAATCTAGGTATAGGAGAAGCTGTGTTAAAATATGGATGGAGGGAGGAGGTATTGTAAAATTAATACTTTTATCTAGATATTATAAGTATATAAACATTGATATATAACTGTGCACTGCTAGTCAGTTCTGTGACATGTTGATGCATCATCTTTTTACTCTGCTGTGGCATGTCAACTGAATTAAAAATAAAGTAATGGGCTTTTTTTTCTTTTTTTGAACAGGATTTAGTTTTCTATTGGCAGCTTTAAAGGTGAACATTAAGGGGGAAAAATGCTGTTAGTAGTCTTCTAACTTAAAAAGTTCGTTAAACTTAAATGTGGTTCAAATTAAGTTTTTTAGATGGATTGTTGTATGAGCAAGATACAACGTGCATAGGATTTTGGGCTACAGTAATAAAGGTGTCAGTAAGCTGGCACATTGCATTTGCATTTTGACTGGTATTACTTTGTTCACTGTAACCCAGTAATAAAAAAGGAGAATGCAGTATTTAACAAAAAAATCTGTCAGAACAGTTCTGGAATCTTTAGATTTTCTTTCTTGTTGTTATTATTAGTTCTGTTCAATTGCCTGTAAATTTCTTACTCTCTCTAAAATACTGCAGTAATGACACTTTCAAAAACATGAATGAGAAAGGTGACAAAGTAATTAAGTAGGTAGAAATATTCTTTTGAATATTAGAAGAGAATAATGGTGGGGTGGGATGAAGGTCAGGATTGTACTCTCCAAATAATGGTATAAATCAGTAAGAATAGTGATATGCAATATAAACTGAAGATAAGTTCATCTTCAAATTTGCAAGAGGTTGGTAGCTATCCAAGAGCTCTTCACCTTTTAAATGAAAATAATTTCATATAAAATATTCCATAAAGTTCAGAAGAAGTATTTCAGTATCTGTCTGTGCTTTCCTTCTGTTTTGAAATGTAGATTCTTTAACGTCTGTTTATTACAAAGCATCATAGTACTTACTTCCTATCCATTTCCACTTTGGGACCTAGGGAGAACGGATGAAGAGCTACTTAGGGATGTTTCCTACCTTATCTCCAAGATAGGTCAGGAGAGATGGGAACTTAATATAGTTTTAGGAGAATAGAGGTCAGAATTAGTTATTGAGATTATCTTGGCATGTGTAGAATTAAACATTTGCTTGGATATAAGTTCTGGCATGAAACCTACAGAAGTGGAAAAAAGGACTAACACAATTTTCTGTTGGTAGAAGCTGTTTTTTGTATGGAGTGGATTGATGAGGTACAGAACTATTATACCTTTGTTCTGCAGTTTTGTGAAAGTAAACTTTAAGTGTGGTGGATGTAATTTTTCCCTTCCAAATTGAGTAGTCCTGGCCTGATCAAAGGCCATCTTCCTCAATCAACTATAGTCTACTTCTCAAGGCTCAAGCTCCCTGCCCTTTGTTGCTGAACCTGTTTTGTACTGTTTTGGTGAGTGACGCTTAGGCAAAATATTGCAGTACTTTAACTGTAATGGATTATTATTTAATTTTTTTCCACTGTTTTCTGTGAATTTAGTTCTTTCAAGGACATTTTCCTTCCTAATGAAGTAGTTCCAACCTGTTGAGCATTTCCATCCTCTTTATGTTGCCCTTACCAGTTCTGCTGTGCCATACTTTAGTTAAAAATGTTGGAATTGCATTCTCTACTTGAAGAATGGGCATACCAAAACTTCACAGAGCTGTAAAATAATTATTTGTTTTGTTCTTTGTGCCTTTTATTAAGTTGGCGAATGTTTTGCTGGCTTCTGTAGTTACTACTGTACATTTCTTCCAGAGAATGGTCAGCAGTGGCACTGGGAAAGATACAACTTGGAAAAACAATCAGTCTGAGTACAACATCATGTCAGGATGACTTTATTTTTCTTCCTTTCTTCTATTATAATTCTTCTGGTGTTAACGCATGTGAAGAAAGCTGTTAACAGTGAAATTCATCTGTCTTTTTTTTTTTTTTTACCACCATGTTTTCAGGAATTCCTCGTAAGTTCCTGCCTTCTGCATGGCATGAAATCACCTGAAATGACATCGACAGTAGATTACGTTTTTATATTTTCATAGTAGTAATTCTCTTTAGGAAGCTTACAATGAAATATCCGTTCTGTTTCTGGCTTTAGCTTTTCAGAACCTCATTATAAATCCTAATTCTAAAATTAGGATAAAGTTTCATGTGTTGGAGCAAGAAAAAAATAAATATCTTTTTCAAGTGTAACAATTTAGAGATTTTTAAGTCAGTCACCGCTGCCAGGAAAGTATTCTTTGTGTAACACAAGTGATGAGGAAAAAAAAGTTTTCAAAGTTGGTTAAAACCTTCCCTCAGACTATTTTGAAACTAAATACTTGAAAAATAATTTTATGTATCGTCATGTTTGTGCTTGCCTCTGTTAGTCTTAAGAACTCAGTTTCTTAATCAAATCATTGATATCTGGAACAGTTTGTTTTCCCAATGCAAATGTAGTTTTTGCCTGTTAAAATTAGGATTTATACTTTGATTGTGTGTAGGAACACATGAAGCCACCAGAGGGCAAAAGAAAGTGCAAATGGAGAAGAAGGCTGAAGAGTTTTTGCATGTGCAAGCATGCATATGTGCAAACATCCTGTATTGTTTTTGCTCCTGCAAACAAGATAGGTGCCACTGTGCAGTGGTTATGGAGAACTGGTATAATACACACACACAAAACTGGTGTTTATTTTTGATTTTAAAAAGGAAAATAAAACTTGTATTTAAAATCCATTAATTTCAAACCTCGAATCTGCTTTGAGTGGAGCATATTATACTTTTCACAACATAAACCTGTGTGTTTAATTTTCAGCAGTGAAATCTCACCAGTAGGGGTAATTGGAAATAATGCTCCTGGTGGTGCTCTCAGCTGCTCAGTAGTGAAGTGAACAGCGCACATGGACCTCTCTGGTTTCACTGCCCTTCTCTGTAATGAAAATGCTCTGTGTAGGATAATCTTTGAGCAGCGCTTTGAATAAGTTGGAGTCACAATGCAGACATGGGTTGGGATCTAGTGAACTTGAGTTACTCATCTCTCAAAATATTGTCTGGTGCCCTCCAGAGCACTATTAGAGAATTGTATGGAAGAAAGCTTCTTGTAGTTTGGGGCAAGAAATCAATATGCTTGTGTTTTTTGTTGTCATTCTCTGTGTTCTTAAGTTGTACCTACTATTTTTCTATAAATTGTAGTTAAATGGCACTTGTAGCATTCCCATCAAAGTACTTCCTATGAGGTGTTATGTGAAATGGTTAACTATTTGATGCACGTGATGGGAAACCAGTATGGAAATGTTAGGAGTATTACAGGATGGTCATGATATTGAAAAGAATAGATAAATTGCTGCAGAACTAGAACTTGTACTGGGAGGCGATCTGAGTTATCCTTTGGCATTAGAAGATTTCACTGTATTCCTTTTGATCTGCTTTCAAAAAAAAAAAAAGAAACTGCTTTCTGGATTCAATTTTTTTAGCTCAGTTTTCAAATATTGAACTGATCCAGTGTAGTAACTGGAAAAAAAAGGCATGTTCTCTCTGCGTATCTGCTCAGCACGTTGCTGCAGTAAGTAACATTTGGTGTATAACACATCTTGTGTTGTAGTACATTTAAGCACTCTTGTCCCACTATCTTGTCGGTAAGTGAAATCTAGAAGCTAGCTTTTTTTTCAGTGTATATTCGGAGTTACTCCTGAATTATGCAAGTGAAACCAAGTATTCTGTGCAAATTCCATTGGTTAAACATTAAGAGATTTTGTGACTATTTTTTCACATTTCATTCTGTGGCCCTTTTTCTACAGTGAAAATGTAACCTGCTTATGCTGAAAAGATTTGCTTGCTTGGTGGCCTCTTAAAAGAACTCAAAGATAAATCTTTTTTTCCTTCTGCTGCTGATCTAATAAACATCAGAATTTGTCCAAAACATCTTGTAACTCTTTACATTTTCTAATACATAAAGGGACAAACCTAGATTTGTATTTAATCACCTGATGATATCAAGTTATACGTAAGTTCCAGTTTATATTTTGAAAGGAAAATGTTTCTATTTCTATAGACTGTTTATTCCTTACTGTGCTTCCATGAAAACTAGTTAAAATACTTAGAAGGTGACTGTAATTCTCTTTCTCACTTGTTTTTAGGTTGTATCTTGCAACCTTAAGTGTTTCTGACTAATTGATGTGAAAATGAAGAACTGTCGCATATGTTTCTGCCACTGAAGTAGCAGATAGCTACAGGGAATGAGAGAACTTGAAGTTGATATCTGTATGCCTTTTCTGGCACTGTAAAGACTTTCGTGGCTCAGCATACTTTTGTTATCCACTGTGTAAGAGCGTGGCCATCTAGTAGACAAACAGCACTTTTTCACGATTTAAGTATCACAGGGTGATTTGAGTTGTCAAGTGTGTCAGAGGGTCTCTGGTTCTTCATTCTACATGAAGCAGAGCTCGCAGTGAGATCAGACCAAATTTTTCAGATTCTTATGTGGCTGCTTCTGGTAAATATTCAAGAATGGAATTTGCACTGGCTCTCTGAGCAACTGCTTGACTGTCTGAATAGTGGTGGAAAAAAATTGTTGGCTTGTATCCAGTCACAGCCTCTCTTGTTTCAGCTTTCTCCTTGTTGCACCTGGTTGCTGGTTGTTTTTTGGTTTTTTTCCTCCCCCCCTCAGTGAAGAGACCTGATCTGTCTGTCCTCTTGAGAATCTTCTCCAAGGTCCTTGAAGGGTTCCTGTTGGGTCGCTATGAGGCCTTGTCTTTTCTAGGGACAGCAAACTCGACTTGTTTGTCTTCATCTCTCGCAGGTTATATGCTTCAACTTCCTGAAAATCCAGGGTGGTCCTTTGCTGAAATGTTTTTGTTTGCTTGTTTGTTTAATGGGCTTGCTGATTCTAGAGTAGTCCTTCTGTTTTCTCTTGCTGAGTTCTTAATAAAACAGAAGTCTAAAAGACTGTTTTTTAAATGCTAATATCCGTTGTCAATGGGCAGAGCATCTTCTGTCTTGATTTAGCGGATGGGTCTGCCTCTTGAGATTGAGTGTTCTACTTGTTTTCCTGAGCTTGTTTCCTCAGTCTTGTCCTGATCACTGAGAGTGTCTTCATCTTTCTGTCCATCAGCATCACAAAGTGATATTTATGGTTCTTTTGGGTGTCTGGGTCTATACTGATGTCTTGCAGCATTAATTTCTTACAGATTGTAAAGTGCATGTCTGTTGCAATCCTCTGCATTTTTTTCTTTAATCGTATGCAATTCAGTCTTGTTATAACCATGTTTGTTCAGAAAAATATCATGGAGATGGTTTTCCTAGTCTCTGACTTCAACTAAGTCAGTCTGCTTCTCATCTGTTACTTGATTAAACATTTACAACTGCGTAGCCCTCTCCTACTGCTTACTCATAATGTCTAATCAGTGTTGCCTACTGCTTTGTATTCTTAGGGGAGAAAACTTCTTTCCCCCCACCATGTTTGTACTATGTATGATAGTTCATACCTCAGAGGTGTTTTGTTCTTCAAATTCCTTCTGTCTGACTCCCTGCTTTGCTGCTGTACCTACCAAAATATGGACGTATGCATGATGTTGCACTGAAATTGCCATCTGTTATTATGACAAAGAAAAGGTGTCATTTTTTTTCCTTTGTTATGTACAAGGCAGACAACAGCTAACATACAGTGGTATGAGATGGTTTGTTCAAAGCATAGCACGAGAGTCCTCAAAGGCTGGCATTATCAGCTAGAGAAATTCCACATTCCACTGAAATATTTCAGAGGATGAGTTTTAAAGCTATTCAGATAATATATGAATATTGCAAATGAACATGAGGAAAAGCTTCTGTACTTTGAGGTTTACAGAGCACTGGAACAAGCTGCCCGTGGAGGTTATAGAGTCTGTTTCCTTTGGTGATACTCAAAAACCTGCTTGGGCACTTTTCTGTGCAACCTGTTCTAAGTAACTTGCTTTAGCAGGGGCGTTGGGTTTGATGATCTTCAGAGGTCCCTTCCAATACCTACAGGTCTGTGATGATTCTGTGAAACCTGCATATCTCTGAGCATTTTTTTGTGGCTATGTCATTGTGAGGTCCAACAGTACACCTCTCCCATGTTGTCTCACTGATCATCATCATCAATGTTAGATGCTGTCTTCCTGAATTGCTTGTATCCTGCTCTGTTTTCCTACCAGTGGACACTGAGGTGGTTGGAGTTCCATGTGAGGACCAGGACCCAGGAATAGGAAGCTCCTTCTCATCTGAAGATTGCCTTTTCTACACAAAAGAAGATGAGACCCACCATCCATTGACAGAGCTCCATTCTATCTGCTGTTCTTTACAAAGGACAGTTTTCCACTTGAGCTTTCCTGATCTGTAGTTTGTGAAGAGCCTGCGCTTATCTATGAGTGTGCAATCCCAGTGAGATTGTAGATATGCAGTAAACATAAGTTTTGTTTGATCAGTAATAGCAAAGACATTGCTTTGTCTCTACACTGAAAATTTGACTGTGGGATGACTTTATCCGTTTTTTTTTTTGTTATATTCATGACTTCTTTTTAGATTTTAAGTTACTTAAGGAGGACCTGTGTAACTCTCCAGTTTCATTAAAAAGTTATGTTGGGGTTTTTCTCCTGTGAGCACTTCTGAGTTGTAAACAAATGAAACTGAGTAGTTATTAGCAGCTATTAGCAGCTATTAGTTATAGCAGTACAGCTAATAGTTATTAGCAGTTATCAGTTTAATTAGTATTAAAAGTTGCTGACTAACATAGGACAAGATTTATTCTTTGTCCTTTCTGGGCTTCCTGGATGCACTAGCTGTTAATATCTGTTAATATCAGGCAAATGGAATTCAAATAATAAAAGCTTCAGTAACTTATGTTTCTTGTATTAGCAAAATCAACTTTCCTTTCTTATCCTAGTATTTGTACTTCATATCTGAAAATGAGGTGATATTGTGACTTGCCGTGTCTTACTTTTGGCTTGAATAGAGTTAATGTTCATTGTAGTAGCTGGTAAGGTGCTGCATTTCAGATTTCTGTTGAAAACAGAGATGATAGCACGTTTAGTTGTTTCTGATTAGTGTTGCACAGATTTGAGGACGTTACAGCTTCTTGTGTTGCCCTGCCAGTGAGGAGCTGGGGGTGCATAAGGAGTGGAAGAGGACAGAACCAGGACAGCTGATTCATACTGGCCAAATGAATGTTCCATACCATATGGTGTCGTGCTGAACTGTAAAAGCCTGAGGAAAGAAGGAGGAAATGGGTCATTTGAAGTGGTGGCATTTGTGTTCCTAAGAAACCATTGTGTGCGATGAGCCCTGTGTTCCTAGGAGAGGCAAAGTCTGTCTGCTGATGGGAAATAGTGAATGAGAATTCCTCAGTTTGTGTTACTTATGTGCTCAGCCTTTGCTTTACCTGGTAAACTGTGTTTATCTTGACCCATGAGTTCTTGTGCATTCTCTTCCTTATCTCTCTGTGGGGGGTGCAAGCAAGTGCCAGTGTGATGCCTAGCTCCTACCAGAGTTGAAGCACAATGACCTACTAGCTTTTCAATAATAATTATGTGGTCATATTTTGAATTGTGTTCAGTTTATTATAATTTTTTTCTTCTATTGACTAGTTTTGCTTGGTATTGGAGCAAATGGGTGTTTATCTGCCTGAATAGATGAGGTAATGTGAAAACTTAGTCAAATTATGACTCTGAGGTCTACCATTTCAATCACAGGCCATTGCTAGAAGTAAGTTTATGTTGATAGTGGTTACACAGCTGGATCTCTATTGTGATTAAGTATTTGCAGAAGTCTTATATAAGGTGTAGTAAACCTATATTTTCAATTCAAGGTGTTAGTTAGAACTTGATCCTGCCAATTTGAGGTAGCCACATAAACAACTGATTTTGGATGTGACATCTGTCCTATTTGAATTAGATTTCTGTGAACAGTCAAGTCATCTTCATTTGTCTTTGGAGCTCACATGCAGTAATAGTAGGCTAAAGCCTGCTTAAATAGAGCATTGAATGTGCAACGGTCTGGTGATGGTGTGATTCAGTGGAGGGGATAAGTGGTTCTCAGTTGCCATTAAATTGTTAAGGAGTGTGGTGTTTTAATATCTCACGAAACATCGAGTGGGAACGTTAATGCATTGCTATCATCTAGTCCTACTTAACTGACAGCTGCTGTGGCTTTGGTGGTGATGCAAGTGAGTGCCTCTGAGACTGCAGCTTTCTCTTTGGTACTTCTGCATGCAAAAAAAGGGCAATGTTGATAATAGTGTTCTGCTTCACTAGCCTTAGTGATGATGGAAGCCAGTGTGTATGGTTCATTGGCTTTTATTGGTGTGTTGAGCAGATCTCCTCAGCCCAGGGTAAACTCTAACAGTGCTTTTTGTATGGCCAGCTGATACCTTGTTTCCTGTATGTCACCTGATGCTGCAGTTATGGTATGCTGGTGGTAACAGTACTAGGAAGCTCACTGCGAACAAAAGCAAGTAGTTCCAGCTAGTCTCTTCTATCTTTTCTGCTTCCTAGACAGGGATATTTGATGAATCAAAGATACTATAACTTATGAGATCTGGTCCTCTGGAGTTTCAGAAAGCAAGCATGCCTGTTAGTGCTGCTAAGCAGCTTTTACAGTGCTGTAACCAGATTTTGCCTGAAGAGTGAAGTTCGGCTCACCAGTATAGTGAGGGTTACAGTTCTTATCTCGGGCTGTCCTCCAATGGCAGAATTCCAGAGGTGCAGTCAATAAATTTTGAGCTCCCTCAAATGGGTATATGAACATCTGCATAGGACAGCCCAGAGAAAAAGTATGTGCTGAAATATTGTCTCAAATCATCTCTGAATAGCACAGGAAACATCAGACTATAAGAGTTCAGTTTATGCCTTCTCCAGTTTTTCAGCCTGCTGTGTGCTTTCTGCAGGTTCTGTCTCACAGTCCCATACTATGTGATTGGTTTACCTGTTTCTTCACATCACATCCACTGCTTTGCACGCTTTTAGATTATCTGTGTTCTCTACAGGATGCAAGGGTTTTAATATTTCCTAATACATTTGTAAATACAGTGCAAATGTACTGTCTAGTGCTCAAGTTGTATCTGTGTTGTATTGTGCAGTAGGTGTGAATTTATGGTCGCTTGTACTCTGATGCTAAGAGTAAAGCTTTGTCCAGCATATTCCACATGTTGGAGTCATGAAAGACCAGGTAGGCATGGAAGATGTTCTCTGTATATATATACCTCCGGGCTAGACCTGACAAGTGTGTTTCTGTTAATTCTTTTTTCAGCTCCTCTTGGAAACATACTTTTATAGGTTACATAGTGAGCTGCTGTATTTCTGCTCTGTTTCTGTGTATACATCTACAAAATAAGAAGCTACATGTTGGTAGCTCAAAAATGTTGAAAAGAAAAATTAAGCTGCCTACGATGTTTTATTCTTTACCACAGCCCCATGTATTTCTGAAAAATGTAAAATGAAAGGCTATGCATGCTTGGAGCTCTACTGTTGAAATTTTTAACCCAGAAACAAGATGATGGTTTTTTTTCCTCCTCATCTTCTTCTGCCTGTAAAAGACAAACTGATTAAAGAGAATATGGTTTATCTTTTTATGAATCAACTGAAAAGGTTATTCTTTAGAAAGAAGCATACTTAAATCATGTTGGGTTTGATTTTTTTTCATTTTATTAGGAGAAGGATGTTTACATTCATTAATAAGGAAGAGTGATAACTCTGTCAGTGGTGAGAAGGAGGCTTCTGCACACTTGCTGCTTGTTCCTGTCATACTGAGAGCACTAATGGGCACCAGCTGGGCTGCAGCTATAGCAGCTTCACCACTTCAGCCTCGCACAGCAAGAGTTGCTGTGGCAGAGCTGCAGAAGGGCCGCCTGTGCGGATTTAGGAAGTATACACTTGAGTTGTTGTTCCCTGGGCAACAGAATAACTGCAGCCAGCTGGCTCTGCACCACCTGAGCTGATCAAAGAGCAAACCCTGTCAGGCACTGATACTTCAGCTCCTCCAGATTCAGCGGGAATGTCTGCAGGCAATGATGTAGGGAGCATTGTCATTTGGATTTCAAGGTTAAACACAGGGGAATGAAGCAGAATGACAGCAGAAATAAAATGCAAACGTTGTTCCTGTAGGTGCTACCATCTCATGTATGTAGTTATTGATTCTAGAGAATAAATTTAAAAATACTTGATTACTAATGTACATATAAAATGTGTTTCAGAATGATTTTAGAAGAGAGCAGGAGACTAGCAATAACTGTCTTTGTTTTCCTTTTTGCAAAGGAATACATTAATCAGGATGATTTATCACACACGTTTGGGTAAGAAAGATGGTAAAGAATGATTGAACATAAAGATTGGAGTGCTTAGTAAAATGATATAATTAGGGAGGACTGTGCGGAGCTGGACTTATTCTACTTTGGGTGACTGCTGCAAACCTGTGACAAGTGCAGACTGTAGTTGTTACATATGTCAGAGCACACTTCAGTGGCATGGGGGGGGAGATATTCTGCGAGTGGTGCCAGAAGAATGAAAGGTGGATGATTGAACAGCTGTGTTTTAATTTTGGCTGGTGTGTTCCTGTGTAATTGGGATCAAAATCCACTTATGAGGTGGGTTGTGGGTGATGATGCTTCCTCAATGACCGTTTAGCTGTATTCTTACGCTTTAGCTTTTATATTATACCAGTGCCTGTAAGCATTGCTTTGCTTAAGAGCTTTAGGGAGTTTCACATTTTAAAGTCCTGTTTTAAGCACTGTTAAAAAAATGGTAAAGATTGAAATTGTGTGTTTTATCAGTTGTCTTGAAATAGAAAATATAAAGAAGAAACCTAATATCTCTATTGCTTGTGAAAGATATCTTCAGTTCTGGAAAGGTAACTGCAGTGGGTGAACCAGAGGTGGGCAGAACAAGGGCAATTGATAGTACAATTTATTGAGCTTAGGGCGGCTTCAATCCTCACCTGATCTAGCAAGGCAAGAGGTGGATCTTTACGTGTGCTCAAACTTCCAGATACAGTGTCCTCAGTGGAACGCCTCCTCTGTGAGGACAGGCTGAGGAGGCTGGGGCTGTTCAGCCTGGAGAAGAGAAGGCTTGTGAGAGACCAGAGTGCAGCCTTTCAGTATCTAAAGAGGGACTGTAAGAAAGAAGATGCTTTAGCAGGGTCTGTTGTGATAGAACAAAGAGAAATGGGAGATTTAGATTAGCTATGAGGAAAAATTTTTTTTATTTTTACTATAAGCAGTGGAGCAGGTTCCCCAGAGATGTGGTGGATGCTCTGTCTGTGGAGACATCCACAGTCAGGCTGGACAGGGCTCTGAGCAGCCTAATCTAGCTGTAGATGTTCCTGATGGTTGCAGGGGAGTTGGACTAGATGGCCTTTAAAGGTACCTTCCAACTCCAATGATTTTATGAACAAGTATGGCTTTTAGTATTCAATAAAAAGAACAAATAGGGGTCTAATTGATACTACTTACTGTCTGCAGTGATTACAGAGGCTACATCTCCTCCTTCTGCCTTTATTCTTATTTACTTTGTCAGTCATCTAGATATCAATTGATTTCTTACTGCTTCTACTGGGATTACAAATTGTCTTTTCTAAAGTGGCTATTTATTAAAGGGAATAAACTATATTTTTGAAGAAGTCTCTGTAAATGGACTTCTATGATTGTACCTAATATTCAGTTGAATTTCTGTGGTTTCCCAAGCTGTGGAATTTCCTGAATAAATCTTAATAAGAACTTGGAATTAGTTTTAAATTCTTCTTTCAAAATCTGGAGACCTGATATAGCTCACTTCTTTGATTATGGTTTTCTCTAGAAAAAACAAAAAAGTCAAGGGTTGTTTAAAGTGCGTAGACAATTCCTTCAATCTTAAAAGTCTGAGTGTATGTAGAAGTTGAAATTTTCTGCTGGGGTGGGAGTGACCTTTAGTGTCATAAGCAAATGCGTCACATCTGGAATAAGCAGTCTTGTGTTCTTACGTTCATGTTTTTTTCTTCTCTTCTAGTCTTGAAATGATCACACAGTTGTTGAGGGATGTTGGATGGCTGCTGCATTCTATCCAGCAGTGGTTCCGTGAATTTATCTGTTGTGTGTGACAAAATTCTACAAGGGAGCAGCAAGTACTTATAGTTGACATTGTGTGCTTCTTTTTGTACTGTCATTAGTAGCTTTCTGATAACTCTACCTGTCAGTTGTTTGGTTTTTTTTTTGAGGGGTTTATTTCTCTCTGAGTTGATTTCTCTAAAGCTGGAACAACTGTCTAAGGGGAGCAGTGTTTGGAGGTAGATAAACAGGATGTTTCACCTGTCTACAACTTTTTTTTTCCCCACTGTTGAAACTGTTGGTAGTGGAAAAGCTGAAAATTGTCATGGAAGTAGCCCTCATTGTGAAGTTCTTTTGAGTGCTGGAGTGAAAATTGGTATTGATTTGACCAAGTTGTGACCTTTTGCAAATTGCGCACTCTGTATGTAGAGGGTTTTCTCACTTACGTAACTTGCAAAGTAGGCATCTGAAGAAGGCTGTGAGCTCTGTGATTCTCTCAGGCTTTGGGCAAACTTGCTGAAGTTTATTTCCTGCAGTTTGTTCCTGCACCCTCAGAGCTGCCAGAACAACTAGTGTGTAGTTTCTTTCTAACTCAGTACTGTCAAAATGTGGGCTTATTTGCTTATTCCTAACTTCTTGCCTGTTGCTTTTTAAGCTTGGATCATTTCAACAGAACTAGGTAGAAGGAATTGTGTATAGTCACTCTGGCAGATCTGTGAGTATGGCATCCTCAGCCTGGGTGGTCATGTTAATGAGCGTGAGGAAGCAATGTTTAACAGGGAGTTGTTGATTTTGGGAAAGTGTGTTTAACTCCAGCCGTAACTGAGAAGTATCCTGAAGGTGCACAGTGACAAGGGACTCTTTTTGAATGATGAGGAACAAAAGTGACAGCAATATAACAGTTCATTGTTTTAATCTTGTATTACAGTTTTGAACAGTTCTTTAGGAGTACAGCAGTACTCCCTTCCATAAAACTTTCACTTACGCTTTATGAAGGTGGAACTTAATGTTTACTCAATGCTTAGTGAAAGCTAGTAACATTTTGTTTAATATGAAAGCTTATCAATTCTTTTCTGCATTGGTACTGTGTAATAATTCTTGTTGAAACATGAGGTAACATCAGAAAAGTAGATTCTGACTGTATGAATAGCTTTAAAGTGTATAGGTATGATTTAAATAGGTATTCTGTGCTTCTGATTCTCAGTGACTGGTGTGTTGTAATCTGAATATTACATTCATTTGTATGGGTCTCTTACTAGTTTTAGGGAAATAATGAGAAGTTATAGGTAAGAACGATGTTTGTACCAATGTATATGCGCAGTAGAGTAAAGTAATGTAGGGGAAAATCTGGGGTTTCTGGTGTTAATTTTCTTCCTGTTCATAAAGAAAAGAATTGATGATTACCCCACTAAGTCTTTCTTGTTATTAATAAAAACTTAGAAGTATTTTATTTCCAGTTCTCTAAATACAGTAAAAGATAACCTTTGTGAGAAAGAATGACTGTGATGCTGTTGAGATCTGTAGAAAATCTAATAAGTAAAATTTATTTAAAGCATGTATGCTAATATGCAGTTCTTAAGGAATTTTTGATGATAGAAATTGAATTCTGAAAGAAAGTTTCTGTAAGTCCTACAAAGACATGACTATTAATAAATGTAGCATGGTCAAATTGTATTTCAAAAATAGAGTATTCTTTTGCATTTTGGAAGGGCAAATGTCACCTGATGCACATTGTGGCATCAGAGCATCTGAGCAGCTTTTCAGAAAGCCTAGACTCCAAGGAATGGCAGAAGTGGATCTGCAAGATATGGAAACCTGGTAATTTTTTCTACTTCAGGGAAATACCTTCTGCCTAGAATATTGAAGTACACTTCCATTTGCTCCTTAGAAGCATTACTAGGTGTGTATAATTTGAAAACAAATATAAAATTTTATGTAACTACTGCATACATAGATTCAGGCAGATCCATTTCATTGGTGGATTTTAACTAATTTTCAAAATGTTAAAACAGCCCAAGTTACAGTGAAGTTTCCCTGAAACTTGACGTATTTTCTTCAACTTTGAGCAGTCTTCAAAACACTGCTTGTTTAGGTGTTCTGAGGTTTCTAATGTGGATATTTGTGTGTGGTACTCTACACCTTAATTGTTATTAATATTATTTTTTTCCATGCTCGTAGGAACATACAACCACAATGCCAAAATGTTTGTTTTGGCATGTTAAAGTGATGTTCTAAGGTTTCCTCAACTTCTTGTGCTATGCTGAAGGATGGTTTATGAAATATTTAGTTAACTTTTCATGATTGGTTTTGTGGTTCTGTGCCTAGATTGTGGTAATAGCCGAAAAACTAAAGCTTTATGTGCATGATAAAGACCTTTCAGTAATTTTAATCCACCAGAAACTTCTTTGTGTTCTTTAACATTCTGTCATATATTGACTGTCTAGGGAAAACATTCAATACACCTTATTTTCTCAAAGTACTTTGCACATTCAGTTCAGGTTGTTTATTATTTGTATAGAGTATAATGCATGCTGTGCAGTGACTTGCCCTTTGCTAAGAAAGGTAGCCATCTGCTGTTGCTTCCTCATCTTTCAGTGGCACATTGATTTAAAGTGAAGGATTTACCTGAAACAGTTTGGAAATAGCTGTTTAGCATGCACTATAATTATTAGAAGCTCAATTATGTGCTAATAAGAGATTATCCCTTATTTATCTTCAGGTGATGGTATGGTCTCTTGATACTATATTGTACAACTTCCAATTACACTAAAGCAGTTATAAAATATTTCTTATTTAATACTTTCCATCAAATACAGAGTGCTCATATATTCTGAGTTCTATGCCTTTAAGTTCTTCTCTTATTCTTGTTTATTTCTATCAGAAATGAATGTTGTCTGTTGGAGTGGCTATTTTGTGTATATAATATCCAGATTGGTCACCTTTGTAGTGGAGACATTTCTGTTGAATGACATGGAGCCTAAGAAAGCCTTACTCCGACTTATCCTCCCTCCTCTTGAAACTGCTCTCATTAGTTATTTCTGTTTTCTTCTAAGTTGGTCACATCTGCTCATGGGTCTTTAATCAGGCACTTAGGCTAAAATCAGCACTTGAAGGTAGAACAGTAAGAGAGAGGCATGTGATATCACCTCATAACCATGAAACATTTCACTAATTACTTTTGATCCTTGGAACTTTGTATTGAACGGATCTTCCAGTAGGCAGGGACACCCAAACCTTTCACACAGTCAAAAACAACAACATAAAAGCCAAGTATGTTTTGTTTAAATCCATGAGACAGCTCGAGACTTCAGATATCATTATCCTTTTAATAGGTAGGATGACAGGGAATGGCCTCAAGTTGTACCAGGGGAGGTTCAGGTTGAGTATTAGGAAAAATGCTGTATATATTAGGTATCTTAGATATTAGAAAATATTCAGTGGTGATGCACTGGAACAGGCTGCTCAGGGAGTTGATGGATTCACTATCCCTGGAGATGTTGAAGAACCATTTAGGTGAGGTACTAAGAGAAAAGGTTTAGTGGGAAATATTGGTGGTAGGTGAATGGTTGGACTTGATCTTGGAGGTCTTTTCCAACCTTGATGATTGTATGATTCCACAGTATCACTGCAGCTGGTTTATTCATTCCTGCTGCAGTAGGCATATTCTTCTGCTTTGAATTCTGGACCAGAAGCTGATATGATGTGGATGTGTTCAGTGCTTCTCTGGTCTCTTCTCATTCTGCACTGATGCAAATTCTGATTACTTTTGGGTGGTGGGCAATATCATATGTGCATAGACCATATGTTATTTGTTCTCCTTTATTACAGTTGGCCTCATATATTGTGATACTTTGCTATGTGCATATGAATTCTGTTTAACTTCTGGAAGCAGCTTTTGTTCACTAGAGTTAGAGGAATGTACTTGGGTGGAATGCTGAACCTTTATAGTAAACTGTTATTAGTAACAAAGGGTACATCATAATGCTGTAGGTTAAACTGAAGATTGTTCTTGAGAGGAAAATTGTAAAACTGTGTCTCAGTTATTGTTAAGGGCTCAAGTAACGTGAATTGTGTCTTTTTTGTTAATATCATTATGGCAAATTAAACTTTGAAAACTTACCTTAAAAATAGAGATGTGCTCATGAGCATTGACTTTTACCTCTCAAAGAGGGAATGCATGCTAATTATGAGTTTTGCAGTAACTTGACTGCTGACTTGAGATCTGACTGTACCCATATTCTTTGTTCACTGCATTGGACTTACGGTGTTATTAACTTTTTTAAACAGCAGATGTGTGTTGCCTATAGATTTGTGTAAATGTCGATACACTGTATACAAAATGTCTCCCATACGATGATCTGTTGACATTATTCTCTGTTGCTTAGCTTCAGACAGTAAAGTCATGACATGTGCTGCTGTTTGGAGGATGCCGAAGGAATTGGAATCAGGCAGTCATGAATCCCCTGATGATTCATCAAGCAACACTCAAACCCTGGAGCTACTCTGTCACCTTGACAACACAGCCCATGGCAATATGGCCTGGTAGGTTTCTGCATATTTTATAGTCCTAGAAAAAGACTACAGGAGAAACCTGTGCTGTTAGTTTTGTGCAGATTTATATTGCGGAAGCTATACTGTACATTTTAAAACTATTGTCTTTTTTCTTCAAAGTACGAATTGGATTTTTGTCCCAGGTATTTCATAGATAAAAAAACATTTATTATAGTCTTGCAAACACATATGAAGTAACAGCCTATACTGATTTAATGTCCTTCTCCCCACCTGCCCTCATCTAAAACATTTGTTGCACAAAGGTATAGTATTTAGCACTTCATTGTTTTTGTGGAATATTGGACGTTGTGTCAGGTGAGCAAGTATTGTGAAATGGGGACTGATTTGGCATAACTCTAATTTTTAGAGATCAGAATGCATTGTATTGTTTCTTGTTTAACTACTCTTTTCTGTGGCCTAAAAGACAAGGAGAGCTGCAGTACTGGGGAGAGAATTATAGAGGTTTGTTTCCCTTTCCGTTCTTTGAAATATCCATTGGATATAACAAGACCTGTGCTTTGTAAGTACTTGACTTGTACTTCTTCAGGAAGCAGCTAGAACACTAATGCACTTGGTTCATATTTCACCAACTGCAATATTGTTTTGTGTGTTTATGGGACTAAGAGGCCATCTTGCACTGGCAAGAGAAGTTGACATGAGAATGTAGTCTATATTGGTCTTGGGAATTCCTGTCCATCTGTGTGATAGAATGGAGGAAAAGATGATTGTGCAAGTTGCACAGTCACTTTCAAATTTTAGGAGAGTTTTAAGCAGGCTGGAATAACGTAGCAGATTCTTGTGAATTAAGTGCAATATTTTTGAACTGAAATTAGTAAGGATAAAGCAGTGTCAATGTTGGGACTGTTTTAAGTGTCTTATAAGTAGCTTCTTGTGTCTGATTCAGACACCTGATATGTGAGGTGTGTCCATCGTAATCTTATTATACTTAAATATTTTCTTGTAGCACTAATTTTAAATTGTATCAAAAGGGAATGGTAGCTAAAATCGGTCTCTGTTCCTTTTCAGAATCTAGGTATGTGAAATTTTCATGAACTATCCTGTAAGAAAAAAATGTAGAATTTAGAAATGATAGCTAAATCAGTTTATTTTTAATCATGGTGTACATTTTACTGAATTTTCAGTTCCAATATACAGATAGAATCTTAAATTTCAACATAAAAATAAAGCAGTAAATAGAAGGTAATATTTCTTAGGTTCTTCGGAAAAGATTGGTCACAGTGTATTCAGATGTATGTTGTTAAGGCTACTTTATTCTAAAATCTCAGTATAACTAGTCTTATTTTTTTTCATGACAGGAGCTTTAATGCCTTGCTGTTCATTTTAATGAGTACTTTTCTTTCTAACTCTTTGATATTATTAAGCAATTCTATTCTTATCGTTGAAAAATTGATAGTTTCCAATGTAGTTGGAAACACCGAGGGTTTTTGTTTTTCTATCTTCATGTTTTGCCCCTTAAAATTTTTCTTTTGCATTTTCTTAAATGTATTTCTTTTTCTGATGTTTAGATGTTTCATCAGAGAAGGATGGGGGGCACATCACTCTTTATGTCAGGATGTGGATTTATTTAAAGACTAGAAATTTACTGTAGTTGGTAGTAAGTTCATGAACAGTTTTGTGTCCTGTCCTATGATTGTTTTTGTTCAGTACTAATGCTTACAAATATGTACTACACTTCATCTATGTAGGTTTTCTTCAAGGCACGTCTCCATTACATTTGTTCAGTATTCTGTTTTTGATTCTCATTTTACATTGACTTAATTGTTAATCTCTGTAGATCTGTCTTATTTCTATTTCACTTATTTCTATGTCACTTTATATACACTGAAATTCTGGAATATTAGTTAAAATTTAATGTATGTATCTCCACTCTTTCAAACAGTACGTATATGTATGTGACTGAGTGCTTTTCTTACTAGGTTACGTGCCTGGATGGTATTGTAGAGTGCCAGATCATCATATGGACATCATAGATACATTCATAAAGAGAAAATAAACAGATTACATAAATAAAAAAACGTGGAAGCTTAATCATGGGAGGCCTGAATGAGGAGGAATGAAAAATTCAGTTCTGAAGTAGCAAACAGCTGTCAGTTGCTATAGAAAATTGGAAAGGGGTGGGAATACATTAGGAAAATACATAATTTGCAAATATATATAATGTATTATACATATGTAACGTGAGTAAAGCCAATATCATCATTAAACTTCCTTACAGGCCGAAGTTGAGGTTTTTTCTTTGTGCCTCACTCAAGAAATCCTAAATATAGACTTGCAAGTATTATCAAATCTAAAAGATAGGAAATTTTCTCCTATGAAATCTCTGTTTCAGGAACTTGGAGATGTCTGTCACTGAAACATTAAATTTTTGAATTCACAGAAGAGAAAGCTACAAGTGAGCATTCCCACAACTTTTGTTAAGTCTCCCAGTAAAGTATTGACAAGTACCATCTTTTCTTTAAATGTGATTGCGCAGTACAGAGCAGCCTCATTAAAGCTGGTTTATTGTAAAAGTACAAATTTGCTGTGGCAGTCTTTTCAGCTTGAGTGGGAGTTTAAGGCACTGCATGCAGAATGTTACAGCTCCAATTTTATCGCTCATTAATGAGCACCATCACCTGATGCAAGTTTAGCATATTTGTGTTTGATGCCCCAAAGACAAATGAGTATGATCAAGAAGTGAGATTCAGAAGTGCTTCACTTCTTTTTTCCTCCTCCAAAAGAAAATAAGCCAAGTACGAAAATCAGAAATATGTACAAAGAAAAGTGAAATTGGTGGTTTTAGTAACTAACACTTTTAGCTATCTTCAGGTAACACTTGCATTTGCTGTCATGTTGTTGGTAACATTAACTCTTCTACAGTGTACCACTTTGTTAGTGGTCATGATCTATATATTAAAATTCTACCTTACTATTTATTTCATTACAAAAAATCTCCAAAACAATTCAGTGATCTTTATCTGAATAATTGAAACTTGGAAGCAATGCTTATACTAGGAGGATTTTTTTTAAGTATTTCAAGTGCTGCTTAACAGTGAAGGTGTGTAATACATGTAGTCATGATTTCTTTTGACGTAAAAAAAACTTTATTTTACTACTTGTTATGTTACTATACCAGAAAGATAATTGTGAGAAAGGAGATCCCTCTGATGATATCTGTATAGAGGTTTAATGAATACCGGGAATGCCGATTGCATCATATAGGGCATAAAACACTGTTTTTTGGGCTTCTACTTTTAAGCAGTTGCCTAGCTGTTACTAACTGTTTGTGTCATAGGTCTTTCTTTTCTTAACATAATCCAAAAACAGATGAGAGCTATCAGGAGCTGCATTTTAGTACAACTGATTATTACAGATAGATTCGAAGAGTTGTCAGCCTGTTAGAATAGCTGTTCCATACCTGTTTCATTCCACATGCTTATTATATTCTCTATCACCCACCATTGATGTTACACAGTGATTATATATAATAATTATAATATATATGTAATCACTGTATATATAGAGATTAGTGATATATATAGTTATATATTTTATTACAAAAGACTTAATTAAGAATGTAACTTATAGCTGTTCTTCTTTAGTGTTCTCTCCATTGTATTGTTCCTTTCTAAAACCTTGAAAACTTTAACTTTTTTCTATTACTTTTTCCTTTCTTCCTTAATTCTTCACAGGATTTTGCTCTTTTGAGTCTTAAATTGCATTTATTTACAATAAAAGATATAAATTAAACATGAATTGAAATGTTCCATCTTTTTTCTCATGTTCATCATCTTGTTCTCCACCTTTCACATCTTCTAAAATGTGACCAAAACTACTAGAGGAATTAATAACCCTGCAGTGTCTTTCACTCCTTTGATATATTTTTTTTAATTTTCAGTCATTAGTACTGTGCAAGTTTAAAACATTAAGCTATTTATGCAGTAATATATACTAGGAATAATTGTGATTCATTAACTGGCTAGTGAAATAATAAAATGTTGTACATCTAATTTATAATGTTGGTTTTTGATCAGGATTTGGCTTCGGTCTGGTAGAGCACAGGAAATCAGTAAGTTCATGAACTACATCATGTAGAGCTTATGAGATGTATTCAATTAATTTTTTTTGCCACTTCTGATTAATTCAGTAGATTTCACATGATGTAAATGAACTTAGTTTTGCTGAAGTCTTTGTAATTTGTTTACCATAGATTTTTAAGTCATGATATGAAAAGTAATGTAGAAGTGTTGTTATTCTATAACAATGATTTTTCTATTTCACTTTTCCTTTTTAACTTTGAAAATAGTTTTTCTTTTGCGTGCTGTCACTTTCTCTGTTTTGCCTGCTGAATTACTTGAGGCTTTATCCAACCGAAAGATGACACTTTTTATTAAGTATTTTTTATTTAGCTGTTCTCAGCACTGAAAATCTCTCAGATTAAATCTCTCAAGTTGCTGCAATCTGAAGAACTGTGAACTCTTCAGTAAGAGCTCTTACCACACTCCCCAAGAACTGTCCTTGTGTATTTTATTGATGAAAAAAGGATGCAGTAGAGCATGCCTGCCTAATGTCTTCAGTCTGAAGACTCTTAGTCGCAGCTTCCTTTCTGCTGAGAGCAGGTCTTGCTGTTGAATATTTCATAAATTTTCATTGCGTAGGCTGATTGTGTTTTATTTCTACCAGTGTATGCAGGACATAGGTAAGCCAGTCAAGCTACTGACTGGAGGTGTTTATTCATAACTGTAGTGTTCATGGCTTGAATGTTAAAGTGACAGCTTTAATCAGTTTAGTTCATATGTAGAATC
Organism: Odontophorus gujanensis; assembly: GCA_013399175.1. Lineage (NCBI taxonomy): Eukaryota > Metazoa > Chordata > Aves > Galliformes > Odontophoridae > Odontophorus > Odontophorus gujanensis. The sequence continues at coordinate 197,961 of VXAB01000674.1, forward strand.
TCTATAATCAGTTTACTCAATTTTTCATTGCTCTTTTAAGCTTTAATAGTATGAAAATGTACTAATTTGTATTATAATGCACACATAGTCCAGATGGAAACTTGAGATTGCTAATCAGTTATAACGGTGTTCGTTTTTTGATTTTCATTTCCAATCACAAATAGTTCAATAGAAATTTAATACTGTTTTTTCTTTAAAACAGATTAAAAAAACAGCCTGTTCCTACATCTTGATTTCATGAAACAGATTCACTTCCTGTTAGTCTGAATTCCAGAAGTTCACAATCCGTCTTTATACTTACATTTTTAAAAGTATCTACTTAGTGCTGAAATTGTGGCTCTTACTGAGGAGATCCTAGTCAATTCTTTTTCTTGCTCGAAGCTTGTCTAATAGCACAGCTGCAGTAGATGGAGATGCAGTGAGATAAATATGGACACTGAGGCCGACCCTTTATTATTTTGCATTCTCCATTTCATTTTTAGAAAGTCTTCTGGGGTCATCAACGTAATGGTTTGGTGACTTAAAGGAAAAAAAATTAAGAACAGTTTACAGTCTGTACTTTTCCTGTGCCATCAGAACACTCTTGCATTCATTTGTGAAACAGTTATGTCGTTCCAAATGTCAACATTTTTGGAACCAGAGTGAAGTATGAGGTAGGTGTCTTTTGGGGTCTAGTCCAAATGAACCTTAAACTTCTTCACTTTTCTTAGCAGTGTCTTAACCAGAAAAGGTACCTAAATTCATGCATCTTAACTTTCAAGGTTTTTTTTAGGTAGTGGTGGTTTTCGTTTTACTGTATTTTGAGTGCTTGAACACCAGCATATACCTTGCTGGATGAGAATTTCGAGACAAAGCATAGCTTGTATTCGCTGAACATTTGCTTGGTGGATCCCAGGCTGTACTCTGATCCTCAGTCTTAGAAAAATATCCTAGTCACCAGATAATCTTTAAATTTGAATTATTGTACTGTGAAAAAAGGAAGGATATTTGGATTTCTGTGATGGGGTGCATTGAGGCTGCAAGATGTTCTGCTGAGCAATAGAGTATTTGGGTCTATATTCTGCTTTGCAGTGCATGAGGATTTTCAACTGAACAAAATTTTTCTTGTTATAGGAACAAATTGCTGTGTCATTCTGCAGCTACTTTTAAGGAACAGTTAAAGCTTTCTTTGTCCAAGATATTATGGCTGACTTCAGTTTACCCTGACGAAAGAAAGTGTTTGCACGTTGCTTTTCTTCTTTAAGCTATGGTGGATAACTTCGAGCTGTTCATTTGTGAAAACTCATTGTGTTAATAAAAAGATGGGTGCTAACTATCTTTTTAGCATAAAAGAACTGTATTGTCTGTTTTATTTGTGCATTTCAGTGAAAATCCTTTTTCTGCATTAGGAAAATGTTCTCTACAGGATTTAATGTTAATGCTTAAGTGTATTTAAACCAAAGACTGCTAGCTAAAAGCTAATCTGTAGCATAATGAGTCAGATGATAACGAAACAAGGTAAAAGAAAACTCATAATTCCTTGTCTGCTGCTTGTAGAGTCTCTAAAGACCTGTGGTGAAGTTGGCACTTGGTTTCTGAGTGGCAGCTATGGTTTTTGACAAGTATATTGTCCACTTCTGAAAACTGTAGGCACCAGCAACTGTTGTTACACTCAGGAAAACGGTATTAACTGGTTTATCTATTTTCCTTTTTAAAGATTGCCACCACTTTCGCCATGTCAAAAATTAAAAATAGAAGTCTAGAATGTATAGATTATTTTGAAAGCAAGTTGTTCTTTTCCACTCACAGTATTTTCCCGTTCTCCTTGTTATTTCATGTGTTTAATATTCAGTTATTAATGCATGTTACAGCTGAATGAAGAGTCATTTGAATAGTCACTTAAATTATAAAATATGAATGATCACTGCACCACTCTTTTAAAACAATGAACTATCATAGCTGATAAATAAGAGCAGAATGGGCATCTCACAAGGACAGAATGTTTGTTCAGAGACCTTTTCATTCTAAGGAATGTCAGCTGGATTATAATTGGCTCTAATTAGCACACTGTTCAGCTATAAAAATGCTTTACCTTGAAGCTTAGTGATACTCAGATATGAAATTCCTTCCCACCTTTGAAAACATCAAAGAAACTGCTTTCAGTATAGCTTTTATGACTGAAAACTTGAGTGGTCAGTGTAGGAAAGGGGGAAATATAGCAACAGGCATCAAGAATATTGATCTCTGGCTGGAAGAGCTCTTTAAGAGTTAACTGGTGAAATCTAATTTATTGTGTATAATTGAATATCTACATATACTAGCATTTGGTGTTATTATGATACTTTCAGCAACGTGCAAGATAAAGGAGAAAAATATTATTAGAATCGTGAAGATTTATTAGCTGTCCATGAGATAGTGATGATTCTGATGTCTTTTAAAATTGATGATCCCAAAACTGTCCTTTCTTTAGAGAAGGGGAAGGCTCAGACATGCAATCAGATGAAGATCCTCGTGTACTGATATTTTATCCTATTAGGCGCTCATAAAGTGTTTTCATCTCCTTGGAGGACAGCAGAACTGTGTGGAAATCTGAAATATACACGGTTGTGACAATTAGTCTAATTATTATAAGCAAAATGTTGGTTGAACTTGAAATTACAGCAATTCAATTGCAACACTGTTTTCAGTTGCTTGTAAATTTTTCTAAGTTGTAAAATGCATCTTTTAACAAGGAACACTTTTAAAAATAAGACTGACAATTTGAGCATGAGACAAGTAGTGCTCTCACAATGTGGAAGGCCACCAGTATCCTGCGCTGCATCAAAAGAGGGTTACCAGCAAGGAGAGGGAGGGTACTGTTCCCCTCTACTCTGCCTTTGTGAGGCCTCAACTGGAGTACTGTGTCCAAACCTGGGATCCTCAGCACAGGAGACATGTGGAGCTGTTGGAACAGATTTGGTGGAGGACCCTGAAGAATGATCAAAGGGCTGGAGCAACTCTTCTCTGAAAAAAGGCTGAGGGAGTTGGTTGTGTGTAGCTTGGAGAAGATAGGTCTTGAGGGAGACCTGCCTCCCTGTTACCTTCCAATACGTGAAGGCAGCTTACGAGCAGGAGCGGGACTAACTTTTACACAGTCTGATAGTGATAGGACAAGACACTAAACACTTTGAACTAAAAGAGGGAGGTTTAGATTAGATATTAGGAAGAAGTTTTTTACTCAGAGGGTGGTGAGGCACTGGAACAGGTTGCCCAGGGAGTTTGTGGATTATCCCATCCCTGTAGGCATTCAAAGGTGAGGTTAGATGGGATCCTGAGCAGCCTGACCTGGTGGGTGGCAGCGCTGCCCGTGGCAGGGGAATTGGAACTAGGTTATCTTTAAGATCCCCTCCAACATAAGACATTCAGTGAATAATGAAGGTAAAAACAACCTAAATTAAAGCAAATCATAGAATTACTCTAGTTCTATATGTTTGTTAAAAGACATCTAAAAGCATGATGGTAGCTTAATGTGATAAACGAAGAGATTTTGTTCTAATACAACAGAACTCATTTCAAATGATCTTGTATACGTAGTTAACTTGTGTGGATTGACAACATAGTAAGGATGAAGGTTGTGGTTCCAGGCAGAAAGACTGACCTGATTCACTTAAGAAGTTATGCAGGAAAATTTGTCTGGTGATGTTCTGTGCTATCTGTTGCAGCTTGAGAGTTTTTCTTTATATATGAACTGACGATGAAAACAGCATTTCAAACACTGTGAGACGAAAGCCTTAAGTTATTAGAAGATTGGGGAAAGTTTCTCCATCAATATTCTCTATTGATATCAACTATGATCTCTATCTTTAGATGCATTGTGGAGGTAGGACTAGAGTTATCCTTTTAACGTTTCTGTTATCTCATGCAAAATATTAAGGGTTTTTGTGTATGCACTTAGCTGTGCTTCCTGTACCCACTGGCAGAGTGTGCTGTTTCTCATAGCTAGAAATAGAGAACTGATGATTTCTTCTGTTCCTTCATGTGTAGCACAAAGACGGAGAATCACAGGTAAAATATGTGTTAGAACTGCGATGACAACCTTAAAGTGTAAGAGGTTTGTGTCAGAGCTGTAAGGTTTAGGAACTTTGGTGCACTTCATGGTTTCAAGCTAAATTACCTGTAGTAAGAGCATGTCCAACCCTTTATTTTGTTCTCTGTATGTATGCAGAATGATTTGTGCTACAGTGACAAAAACATGTTTCATGATTCAGTATATGGGATGGATAGCAAATGAAGTATGGATTTCAAAAAACCTCAACTTATAGTTAGGCTTGTGTCTAAGGCAGCTGGATGACATTCCCTTTTCCAGACAAATTTTGACTAGATGTCGAAGGGCACTCAAAATAAATAAACAAATGAAAACAGAAGGATGCGTTTACTGGAGTTGAGAAAAATTACATAATAAAACTTTTTTTGTATCATGAAGTTTAAGTAAATGACACTGCAGGAGTGATATATATATATATATGTAATATATAAAATGCAGATTTTTGTAGTTAAGATATGGACCAATTTCAGCTGAAGGAGACCATAGTAAAAATCATTTAAGTGTTGAAACAGATCAGGTTCGCAAAATTTAAATGTCCTTCCAGTTTATATCTCATTGCTTCTAATGTTTGATTTTTTTTTTTTATTCTACAGTGTAATGTGGGAACCAATGGGAGATGGTAAAAAGATCATTTCTCTGTCTGATAACAACATATTACTGTGGGATTTGCAGGAAAGTTCAGCCAAAGCTGTGGTAAGAATTTTATTTCATA
>VXAB01000674.1:202785-268251 GCA_013399175.1 Odontophorus gujanensis
AAATGAAAACAGAAGGATGCGTTTACTGGAGTTGAGAAAAATTACATAATAAAACTTTTTTTGTATCATGAAGTTTAAGTAAATGACACTGCAGGAGTGATATATATATATATATGTAATATATAAAATGCAGATTTTTGTAGTTAAGATATGGACCAATTTCAGCTGAAGGAGACCATAGTAAAAATCATTTAAGTGTTGAAACAGATCAGGTTCGCAAAATTTAAATGTCCTTCCAGTTTATATCTCATTGCTTCTAATGTTTGATTTTTTTTTTTTATTCTACAGTGTAATGTGGGAACCAATGGGAGATGGTAAAAAGATCATTTCTCTGTCTGATAACAACATATTACTGTGGGATTTGCAGGAAAGTTCAGCCAAAGCTGTGGTAAGAATTTTATTTCATAATTTTTTTTGTTTTTTTTTTTTTTTAAGAAATGTTTGTACTGCATTCCAGTACATTCTCAGTACTCACCAGCCTCAAATTTGCTCATCTTTTAACTACCTATTCCCTAACGACTCTTCAGAAGTATACTGTCTTCAACACGTGTTGTGGGGAATGAATGCAGTATCAATTGACTTGATAGCTATTAAGAAGAGGTAACTGAATTTTTATCTGTTGCTAATGGTTAATTATTTCCTTTTTACTAGAGTTGCCCTTTCATACTGATATTGATGATCAAGGGATTCAAAGTTTTTTCTAATTCACTTGATAATAGATAAACCAGTGTTGGTTGATATCTCACAGCACTGTTTTATATTTAATTTTAAACCCTTAGACATAGATGTCATTTAAATTCCCCCACTTACTTTGCACTGCTTTGAGTTTTCAGTCTGTTCAAATTGATTAACTCCTTTTTTAAAACCATTATATCTGAATTTCAGGTGTATATATAGGTTAAAATGCTGGTAATAATTTGTCTCATTTGGTGGAAGACTGAATGAGCAGTTGGTTTGTTGTATCCATGATGTTTGTGATTTTTTTTTTAGACAATTTCAATACCTGCCTAAAGATTAATACTTTTATTTTTTAGGCAAACTATCTTTTTCTGTGTCCAAATCAGTTCTTATGAGATCAAAATTCAAAAGATGAGATGTTGTAGTCCTTATTGGTGTTTCAATAATATACTGATTATTTCATTTGAGTACACTGAAGTAGTTTCTTCAAGGCTAGGACAGACATTTCATTTTTCAGATTAATTCCTTTTGTAAAAGCCCTTCACTGAGGATAAAAATGTGCAGTTTTGTTCATATGGCATTGATTAACTATTCTTTTTCAGAACTTGTTCTTTTTGATTTCAAGTCATTGTTCTTTAATTCTGATACTTTATCATACTTCCCTTTTGCAACTACTAGTGCCTTTACTCACTGATCCACTTAAGCACTTACAAACTTTGTTAAAATGGTTATCAGTGTATAGTTGGATTTACGTTCTTCTAGTTTTTTTGTCCAGATTTTTTTCTTAAGTCTGTGTATTTTTTTCTTTGAAAAAACTAATTCTGTTGCCTGAAAATAGACAGCAGTCTTACCCACTTCCTCCTTGCCTACCATAAATAACTTTCGTGTTTTTGAAATATTGTGTTGAAGCTGTATATTGTCTTCTCCTAAACAGAAGAAATCATGTGAGATTGGTGGTGCCTAAAATATGCCTTTGTGATGTTTTTATTCCATAATCACAGTCAGCTTTTCTGCCGTTAATGAAGTGGGATGGCTTATTTTGAAGCTCATTTTGGATTTTTCATAAGGACTCTTCCAGAATTCCTTCTGTTAAACAAGGATCCTTTGTGTATGGAAGTTTCCCTCTCCTTAGTTCTACACGCTTTCTGTTGCCTGAACATCAAAAAATTTTGTGTTAGTACCGGGGTAGAGATCCAGTACTTCAGTCTGCTTGTGTGGAATCCCTCTCAATGAAGCATTTCTAAATATGAATACCATGTGCAAGGTGACTGCTCAGGCTCTTTAAATTTGTATAAGCTTTAATCAGATTAAAATGCCATCATTTTGCTTTTCTACCCCTCCCCCTGCCCTTTCAGATATGAGACAATCAGCTTCAGTTCATTACTAGAAATACAGCTAATTTGCAGTGACTGCATCTTAGATTTTTTTTTCTCATGTTTACGTGAAATCAGAAGGAGGACAATTTGCTTTACTACTTCAAAGATGAAGTTGATTATTTTATACCTGCTTTTATTAACTATGGAAACATACAGCTGTCTGTTCATGACATGCAAGCCTTATTTTGGAATTGAAACCTTCAGTTCATACAGATTGTAGATTTGTGATCTAGTGCCTTCTGTTATTTTAATAGGCATGTATGTGGTAACATGAAGACATGGGCCTTGATTTTTTTTTTTTTGATGCTGTTATACATTTATTCAAGAGCTTTTGACACTGATTCTTTTCCTGCAGATAAAATGTGGCATCTTGATGTGGAAAAACACGCATTTCATGAGTCTTTTGTAGCTGATTGTGAAAGTATTTACTTATTTGCTCATTTAAGACAGCTACAAATGACTGCAGTATGTCCATCTTATCTATACAAAGTCTCAACACAACCAGATCTGAAACTTAGTTTAAGTTATCAAGAAGCATAGTACTTCTAATATTTCTGAATACATTACACTGTGTAAGCCTTTATAAACATTATTTTGAGACACAATCAGTTCTATCTTCCTAATTTTCACCACTTCTATAATAGGATATTGAAATTCTATTATGCCTGAAACATTAGGCTGTTGTGCTGTATTTTGTTCTTAGTGGGACTAATTTAACTTTACATTTAGAAACATTGTTCATTTCTTTTTTGTGTGTTAGCTCTCTAGTTCTGTAGCCTTAGAAGGGAAAGGACAATTAAGATTTACTTCGGGAAGATGGAGTCCACACCACAATTGTACACAGATTGCAACAGCCAATGATACCACTGTTCGGGGATGGGATACGCGAAGTATGAGGTAAAGAATAATTGCAGTCAGAAATATTCTCCTCAGTAGATGGATTTTTTTGTTGCTCCTTACTTTTTCTAAAGATTAAAAATGTGGCAAAACTATAAATCATAGATGGAGTATTTGGGATTGCATAGCTGGTGTATTCACAGTTTAGTAAAGGGTTTTCTGTTTTTTCCCTCAGCTCCGATACTAACTTGTATATTGCATTTTACTTAACTGTGTACTAATCTTGAGATCATTTGTTCCATACATATGCATTACCTCAATGAAGTTGTTCTGTGAATCAACCTGAAAATCAGGATGCAACATCAGTCCTGAGTGTGCTATGAATTGTCTTTATAACATACTATGTTAAGCTTACTTTAATCTCTGAAGGTAGTTCACAGGGTGATTTCACTCCTTATTTTTCCAATTTTAACAATAATATACTCTGCTATATTGAAGACTGTAGTGTACTAGACATGTGAAACTAACGAATCTATTAAAATCATATCAGTATAAATTAAGAGTTTGAATCTACCTGATAAGGTGTTTTCTTCCCTGCTGAGTTGTGATTTTGATAAGTAAAGGAGTGATGTTGTGCACATCTGTTGTCATGACGACTAAAGCCTGTGCAAGGTTTTTTAAGATGCACTTTATCCCCTAGCACATGGTAATTTATCACTAAACTGAGAAGACTGATGTCTTCTAATAACTTCTGTTGCCTTACAGGGGGATGACTTTAAATTTAGCTCTGTGGTTCCTGCTAGCACAGGGGTAGTGCAATAACTTCCTGCGTTTGCCAGCTTTGTATGTTTCTGCCTTACAGATTTGTTTAATTTAGAAAACAAAAGCTAAAAATGCAAATATAATCATTAGAAGTCTCTTTTTATATCTCTTTTCTTGTATTTGAAAGTTCCATTCTCTGTCCTGTGCAAGGATATATAAAGATATAGCTTGATACGTTTGTGTCTTCTCATCTATGAAGACTTTGTAAAATGAAGCATAGATGAGAAATAAGGTCTAAGGAGAAAGGTGAGGTTGTTTGGTTGTTTTTAAAGTAGAGCATACAGGACACTAAGGTTAAACCCTGCATATCTAATTAGATAGTGTTAAATGTTGTGAAGTCCGCTTCATATTCTGTATTTTTAGAGAATTCATATAATATGAAATGCTATTCTGAGTAACTTGATAGTCCAGATATTAACAAGGTCTGCAATGAAAAGATAGTCCCGTTAACAAAAGCAAACCCTAGAATTCTAGTTGCTTTAATAGAAGCTCATTGTCCTTGAACAAATTTAAGGGAACTAGGCTACGCTGAAGAGCGGTTCGCAGTGTACTTGAAAAAATACATGCAAGATTCTCGTCTCCAATCATGCTGTAATATGACTAGAATTATGTGAATATTTGATGAGAACTATCTTGACTAAAAGCTGGAGTTTGAAGACAGAGATATATCAACTATGGCAGTGTAAGACACCAAAAAATCAAGGTCGGAAAGCTGCTATACCAGCAAAGAGGGGAAAGGAGCTTCTAAAGTATCTCAAATAGCTACTTCTGTGAGAGTGCAGTTAAGATAGCTGTAAGAGAGAATGAGTGGTATTGAATGTAGGAAGGAAGGAAAGGAAAAAACGGGGTTGGCAAGAAGACTGTTTTACTGGACTAGACTAGGAAATGGTCAATCATTAGTATACTTATATCAGGCAAGAACTCATTGAAGCAGAGGGGAAAATCAACTGCACTGAGTCTTTAGAGAGAATTATATCGTGAAAGTTCAGAGTTCATGAATGAATTCTAAAAAATGTGGAAGAAAAATAATATGAGAGAAGATAATGGCTAGTTGGAGAAAACATTTATGTGACACCTACTAATCTATGGTGTAAGTGGGGAATTGAGTATGTGCTGTGTAGCTGTAGTTAAGATGATAGTGAAAAAGAATATTATGATTTGGAAAATAAAGGGTTTGATCCAAGTGGTCAGACTCATATTTAAGTAAGCATACAGGCTTTCACGATAAGCACAAGTGAACGTAGGGTAGGCAGAGAATGGTATTTCTTTGTAAACCTTCACACACATTGCCATGAACAGTGCAGTCAACAAAGTGAAAAGTGTTAATGAAGGGAAATGTGTTTTATATTTGAAATAAAAAATCTCTAAGGAAGTTTTAAGAAATGAAAAGGAAATGTAAAATTCAGACCCCAGAGTAGCTGGTAGAAAGGCATATCTGAGTAATGTTGTTAATCTCTCAAAATTTAAGCAGAGTTTTGAAGTTGGTTATCTAAGTGATATCATCTGTTCCAGGTGACTGCAATAATTGCCAGGAGAAGAATTACTGTAGGTGTGATATACTTTGAGTTTCTTGTGGATCTTCTTGAGAGTGGGAAAGTTTGCAGAGGGATTTGGATAGGCTGGATTGATGGGCCAAGTCCCGTTGCATGACATTCAACAGGGCTAATGCAGAATGCTTCATTTGATTCATAACAACTCTGCGCAGTGGTACATGACTCATGTAAGAGTGACTGGAAAGTTTCCCAGCGGAAAATGACCTGGGGATATTGTCTGGACATGAACCAGTGATGTTGCTAGGTGTCCAAGGAGGCCACTGACTCCCTGCCTGCATCAGAAATCCTGAGACCAGCTGCATTAGGGATGGGGTTGTCCCTTGTATGCAGCACTGATTAGATAACACTTCAAGAACTGTGTTCAGTTTTGGGCTTGTCGCTACAAGGGTATTGAGTTGCTCAAGCTTGTGCAGAAAAAGGCACCGAAAGTGGTGAAAAGACTAGAAAACAAGACCTACAAGGAGTGGCTGAGGGAGTTGGAATGGTTTAGTCTTGAAGTGGAGGCTGAGGGGAGATAGCTCTCTTTGCAGCTACCTGAGAGGAGGCTGCAGCGGGAAAGGTGTTGATTTCTTTTCTCAGGGGGTAAGTGATGATTTGAGAAACCATCTGAAGTTGCAGCAGAGGAGGTTTAGATTGGATAATAGGAAACATTTCTTTGCACTGTGGTGAAGCATTGGAATGTACTGCCTAGAGAAGTGGCAGAGTGAGACCCCTGGAGGTACTTAAGACACGCATAGATGTGGCACTAAGGGGAATGGTTTAGTGATGGGACTTCATAGATCACACTGATGGTAGAACTTGATGATCTTGAAGGTCTTTTCTAACCTAGATGATTCTGTGATTCTGAAGACTAGATATCATAAAGGTGGTATAACAACTTAAGGATGGAGAAGCTGTAATGTGAACATACCGTGGTTTAATCACAGATATTTCATATGGCTGCTAGAGAACTGTGCTAGAATCATCTGGATCTAATGTTTATTTTTAGCTCCAGAAGATCCCAGTACAAATGAGTAAAGAGGAAAAACTTCAAAGCATGCTGAGAAAGCTACACAAGTCAGTGCAGGTAACAGCTGGGATTTCCCCAGACTGTGCACTAGCAATGAGAACTTGAAGTCTGTGGGTGTTAAGGGCATTATGCAAGTTTCCAGGGAAACAGATTCTTGTCAGTGGAATGCAGTTAGCTTTTTATAGACCGTTAAATTTTTTTAATGTGTTTTACAGGCAGATATACTGCATAGAAAATGCACATGGACAGCTGGTACGAGACCTCGACTTTAATCCCAATAAACAGTACTACCTGGCTAGCTGTGGAGATGACTGCAAGGTGAAATTCTGGGACACAAGAAATGTCACTGAACCAGTGAAGACACTAGAGGAGCATTCCCACTGGTAGAACAAATTATCTACATGCTGTGTTGTGGGTGGATAGCTTATATAATTTATTCTGCTAATTATTTTACTGTTTAGGAACAATGCAAACTATGTTTGTGCTATTGTGGATAACGTTTTTCTGCACAGAGGAAAGGTTTTAACATGTAAATGTTCCTTGTGTGATTGTAAATTGGAAGTTTAGGCAATTTTTTTTAGTCTAATCAGGAAAAAGCTGTTGTTAACACTGGGGAGATTGAGTACACCTTTTGAAAAGCACAACATAGTGGTTGACTTGCAGGGTCCAGATGGGATGCTGCTGCTCCTGCCCAACTTCAGCCTGATCTGCTGCACCTGACATGCAGAAAAGCAGCTGAGCTCTTTTGGTTGCTGCAGCTGCCATCTATCCTTCCAGTGTAGAGTGGTAGAAATGTCAGCCTCAGTTTTTTCATGCTCTTTGCATCCCATAAGCCAGAGCAAGTCAGTCATTTTTTCTGAAATTATATGTAGAACTTCTGTATACCACTTTCGCCTGTGACTGGAGCAAAGAGAGAATCTTGTCTGACATTCACAGGCTCTTATTAAGAGAAGGTGAACAGTTTGAATCTGTAAAATGCGAGTTAGATTAATTCTTGCAAAAGAGATCGGAACCCTGAAGCTACTTTGGGGAGAGTGAAGGTGAGAATTAACAGAAGCAGTATTTGTGTTTGTTTTCCTTTCAGTCTTCCAGGGAAAAAAAAACAATGAAACAAGAACCATGAAACATCTAGTATGAATTTGTTATACAAAATATTAAAATTGAAGATAAATATTATCTTTCTTATGTTTTAAGGTTTATTTTAAATTTTATTGTGAAAATGTTAGACAAAAAAACTCAAGTAATTTCTGATCTGTATTTTGCTTTCTGAAATTTCACATTTTTAGAACATAATTTTTTCTGATGTGTTATGCAGTGATCTTACATATACCTTAAGGGAATGATTATTATTGAATAGTGTTTTTTTTTCTTTTTCCTAACAATTTAGTTCTTGAATTTTGAAGATACTCCATGGAAAACAAGTGATGTAGAAGTTTAAAAACCAAATGAAAACAAAACCACTCTTTGAAATGAGTCGTTTCACTTCTGTGCACTTATCACATTCAAATCAAAGATGAATTTTTAATTGTTTTTAAAATCAGAATCTTTTTGAGCAACACGGATGCATTTACAACCTTCCAAACATGGCTTCTTGTTCTTTCTGATTTTTCACTTTAGGGTCTGGAATGTCAGATACAATCATTCTCATGACCAGCTGATCCTCACAGGAAGCAGTGATAGCAGAGTTATACTGTCTAATATGGTATCAATTTCTTCTGAACCATTTGGACATATGGTTGATGACGATGAGCTGAGTGACCAGGAGGAGCAGCATCAAGAAGAGAAGTATGAAGTTTCCTAGGTTTTATGGATATGCTTATAGCTTGTCTTTTTGTTGAAATTGTTAATGTGCTATTCTTTCTGATTAGGATTTTTGTGTACAGACCTTTCAGGTAAGTAGTTCTAATTACTGCTTATTTCTTTACTTAGAATCATGGGTGGAATCCATTCTTTTTATCAAAACAGCGTGGTCACTGTATTTGCACTGGTTGAAAGGGGGATGGTGATGCTGAGGACCAGTCCTAGTGGCACCTGGTTGAGTGAAAAGATCACTTTAAGGGAGCTCTGGGTCAGGTTGTGCACATACATTAGTATGGGTTAAAAGTGGGAGTTTTGGGGTTGGTGTTCTTTTTTTTTTTTTTTTTTTGGAATAGTGAGAGAATATGAAGGTGTGAGAGAGAACTGTGCCAAGCAAAACAGAAGTTTTTCAGCTATCTTGGTAGAGAATAATGGATGCAGTTGCAGGCATTTGTAAACACCATTCCACTTGGGTGAATTGTGTGTTGTGCACGTGTATTTTGGAGGGATTGGTTTTTGGTTGTTTTTTTTTTCATTTGTGAAATATTTGTTTTCTATATAAATACACATAGAGGTTGTTCTATCGAGTTAACATGGCTTGAGGCTTTCTGATTTTGCAACCAGTTTAAATGTTAATCTTTAGTAGATTCTTCCTTTGCAAAATTAGGATAATGATATAGAAATTCATGTGAAATATTTTGAAGCCAAAAGGCTAGTCTGTATTTTTCTGTTCTTTGCAAATAGAAAATCTATGTATTCCATGACTGCACTGAGCAATTGTTTTAAGTTAATTTATTTTATTATGCACAACATAAAGCAAAGTCTGCAGTGATATAGGCATGTTACTTTGTAAGTGTTTTTTGTTTTTTTCCTGAAGAATTGTGAGATGGTTTGAAGAATAAGGCTTCAGATGTTTCAGCTGAACTTTTAAATAAATTTTAGATTACTTCTGTAGTTGCACTTTTAAGATAGCTCTGGCACATTTTTTAATAAAATGTAGTTTTGCTCCAACTAGTTTTGACATTCTGGTGTCACATGAAGGACCTGGAACTCTCATTTTTTATTTTTTTCTTCCTTTTTCAATTAAGTAAGGAAGCCATCTCAGGTATAAGAATGGCTAATTTTAAACATATAAAATGTCGTCAATATCAGTCAATGATATCAGTGCCTGGAAATTAAAAGCATCAGATATGTAGGAAACTGCTCAAATTAACAGTTTGTATTTACTATCTGAAATGCAATTGAAGCACAACATTACGAATACTTACCTCTCAGTTGCTTACTGTTGGCTTGGAATTTAAATTCATTCTGTTGTGAATGGAATATAGATATATTTAATGGAATCTAGAAAGAAGTAAATGTCATACCTTCATATGGAGTTGGACTAGATGATCCCTAGAGGTCCCTTCCAACCCCTACAATTCTGTGATTCTGTGGATGAAATACTATTAACAATGTCACGTGGCATATGGTATTCTGATGAGTGTTACCAGAGTTGTTATGAATTTCTGTTGATTATAGACACTGTAGACTGCCTCACTTAAAATACAGGTGTTGCTTCTAGAATAGGATTTTTTGAAACCAAGAAAATGCAAGACCAATGCAACATCCTTTCAGTGTGATGTAGATGTAAACCACATCATGAATGAGTTGCGTTTAGTGATGATGTGGAGTGCTCACTTGTTCCCAGAGGCTGCAAGAGCACCGTTAATAATAACTGTTTTTTAAATATATGCTCTTCAGCTGCTAACTTGTTCTTTCTAAAACCTATGAAAGTACATTAGCCTTTGACCTTCAGTACTGTGGGTCTCTTGTCTTTGTTACTGGTTGAGCTGAAAGGATATTTATACTCACCAGCAGTGGACTGTTGCGAACTGTTGCTAGATGAGAGTTGTTACATCCTCACAGGGTTCATTTTACCTTGATAGGAGGACATGTGCACAGAAGTTTTGAAAAACAAATTCACTTTTTAGTGTCTGTAAAGCTGATATCTCTAGACAATCACCTTCAGACTGAGCAACCAAATCTACATTTGGTATTTCAACCTTCTTTCAAGAGAAAGAAGAAAAAGGCTGTTTCCTTATAGGCTGCCTATTTTTTTTTTTTACTTAACTGATATAACTTGTTATAAGTTGTATAAGAAATTATTTAACTCCTTGAGTTAAATTAAAAAAAAAAAAGTGGAGTATATACCAGTTCAGTCTTAAAAGGGTTGTGTTTTTACCTAGTGAGAGTCTATGTAAAACTACTGATTCATAATATTCTGAACAGTTGTCTGAGATTTTTAAGACTTGAGTTATTTTTAATATATATTATATAATATAAATAATATATAATATTTGGGGTAAACTTGTTTTAATGTATTTCTTTTCTGAAGGCATATGCAAGTAATGTTAATTTAACCTTGCATTGTGCAATGGCATAGAATTACATGAGCACTCATTTAGTCTTGCTAGCTTTTCTGCAGTTAAGTACCTGCTTTTTAAGAAAATGTTTGAGTAATGAATAGACAACACAAAAAAAGTCGCTATCTTCCATTCTTAATAAGAAATTTCTCTGAAGTTTCTCTTTTGTGTGCTTGTCCACATGTGCCAGCACCTTGAGTTTATACGTTCGTCTCGTATCTCATCTTAGAGACCAGTCTAACTAAGACTTGAGGATTTTTCTCTTGTCACAACTGAGTAACCTTCATTTCATCTCAATTACTGATAACAGATCAGAGAGACTAGCTTGCTTTCTTCACTGCTACTGTTGTTACTCTCATCAATCATACAAATGGAAGAACAGCCTTTCTACATCATATCAAAGGTTTCCCTAGCCTGTATCGTGTTTCTAATAGTGGCCAAGGGGAAATGTTGTAAAAACAGGAAAACATGATATTTCCCCTGGGTATGTTTCCAGTCCTAGAATGTTGGCAGCTTAGGGACTCTTACTGCTTTCTGAATTATCTTTGGAGTCTGAATTATCTTTGATTTTTTCCCCTTAGAATTTTCCTTTACTGTTAGCCATATTCACGAGCTTCTCTTCTCACTGACTGTGTTTTTGATTGTTCCAAAACATGCAGTGAATATACTGCCTTTGTGAAATTTATCTAGAGTGAGTATCCTGACTGTGTTGTGTCTTTGCACTGAATAAGGAAAACCTTCAGCATTGTGTTAAAAATAGCTACTCTAAGAGGTACTGCAGAATACCAGTGTTAGACACTTCATTTTGTTGGATGTGTGAAGACACTAGGCCAAATCTAGTAAAGTGCAATTTCTAGGTGTAGTTTTTCCCTGCTATTTCTTTCTTCAGCTCTAACTACAATATATCTGCTGATAAATTCATTTTGTGTTATAGGACAAATATGAAACCTGACACATTAAAAAAGCATTCTTTTAAAGATGAATTTTTTGTGTAAAAGCAGTTCAGAAGGCTTTTTTTGTGTAAGAAAGTAATATTCATAATAAAATGAATGGATAGCTAATATACATAGAAATTGTGTTCTAATATAAAAATCTCTGATTTCTGTATTACATAAGAGTAAAAAGGAAATAGTGTTCTGTCTGATCTTACCTGAAGTGAACTCTTAGAGTTGTAAAGTTCTGCCCTGCAGTTAAAAGGGAAGGGGATCCACTGGGCTTGTTTTGGAATCCAATGCCTTTACTTTTCAAGATGCATTTTGGACACTTTACCATTTTGCTACTCTGTTCAATCACATCTGTTTCAAGTAACTTTTATATTAAGGAGGGTTTAACTTCGACTGTGATAAGGAATTAACGGTTTTTGGTGACTCCGAAAAACACTTTATAATAAACATTATGATGACAAAACAGAATCTCTTGCTCTGCAAATGTAAGTGGTTGTTAGTTTGAGCAGTAATTGGAAATAACAGCTCTCTACATGAAAACAATTATCCAAGGCTTAACAGGCTTCTCTCTCAAGTCAGTAGTGCAATTAACCTCAGTGCTATATAGTAAAATGAAAACTCTTTTCCTTTTGTAGAAGAAGATGGTAGGGGTTGTGCTATGTGAATAAGGCTATAAAGAGAAATCAGTCTGGTTTCAGCACTGGCTGGCTCGGGTGGTAAATTTATGCAGGATGTAGGTAGAGATTACACATTGCTTAGTGTGAGTACTTAATGACATAAAAGCTTGATGCCTTGTCAATTGATGCACTCAAGAACAAATACAAGAAGAGAAAAGGGTACTTGAAACTGTCCAAAGAGATCTTTGAAACAGTACAAGAAAACTTGAAACTTGTGGAGGGCTGGTAAGATTTTAGGGGAAGAAAGTAGTTCACCAAGGTTGCCTGGCGTAACAAGTGATTAGTAAGAATGCTCATCAAATGGAGTTTGTCAGACTTCTGAGTCTAGGAATCAATAGTCAGAGTCATCTGTACCACATTGGGACCTTTTATTTATGAGATAAATGATGTCTAAGATAAATAGATGAAATAATAGTGCTAATTTTTTTAATTATTGTTGTTATAAATAGAGTATTAAAAAATACATTTTTTAGATCTATCATGTTAGTCTCTGAAACTGCTAAATGCAGTTAACCCTAACTGCTCCTGGGCCCCAGCTGTGGGCCCAGGAGAACCTCATGAGGTTTAACGAATCCAAGTGCAAAGTCTTGCACTTGTGTCGTGGCAACCCCCACTACCAGTGCAAGCTACGTGACAATAAGACAGAACACAGCCCTACCAAAAAAGAAACTGGGGGTACTGTTGGATGACAGGGTGAATGTGAGCCAGCAGTGTGCCTTCTCAGCCCAGAAAGCCAACCGTATCCTGGGCTGTGTCAGAAGAAGCATGGCCAGCTGGGCAAGAGCAAGGGAGGCGATCTTGCCCCCTTACTCTGCCCTGGTGAGACCTCGCCTGGAGTACTGCATCCAGATGTGGAGTCCTCAGTGCAGAGGAGACACTGACCTTCTGGAGCACATCCAGAGAAATGATCCAAGGTATGGAATATCTCTCCTGCAAGGACTGACTGAGAGAACTGGGGCTGTTCAGCCTGGAGAAGTGAAGGCTCCTGGGAGACCTGATAGTTCAGTATCAAAAGGGAGCTATGAGAGGGAAGCAGACTTTTTAGCAGGTTTTGTTTTGGTAGGAGAAGGGGAAATGGTTCCAGACTTAAAAGAGGGGACATCTAGATAGGTATAAGGAAGAAGCTTTTCTACAGTAACCACTGGAAAAAGTTGCCTGGAAAGGTTGTGAACATCCTTGGAGCCTCTCAGGGGCAGGCTGGACAGGGCTCTGAGCAACCTGATCCAGCTGTATATGTCCCTATTAGTTGCAGGGTAGCTGGACTAGATAACCTTTAATTAAGTTATCTGTGTAGAAAACTTATGTGCTAAGATAAAATATAAGCTATTATTTTATGTTCCACTGGGATTTGTTTTCACAAACATTTTTTTCTATTTTTTTATAGATACTGTTATGTTGTTCTTAAGTATTTGTTCTCTTGGTTAAGTACATGTCAGTGTCACAGATGTTAAGTGTATACCTTCTTGAACTGAATTGTACTTAATATCTGAGGGATTAAGAGTCTGAGTTGATTCTTCAACAGATTATAAAAATGCAAAATCTATATAAAAATTCATCAAGAGTAAAATAGTTTTAGCCCTTGGACTCGGAAACAGAATAACTTTTAAGTATCCTAAATTCCTGTGGAATCACAACCTGTATCCTCAGCCTAGTCCTGGATTACCAGAAAAGTGCTCGCATTGGTAAAATGCAAATGAATCTGAGATGTTGTCTTGGAAGACTCTGAGCATGGGATAAAATGATCCATCTTGAAGACAGGAGAAAAAGAAAACCTACACAAACCACCACTTTCTTTCAGTTTTCTTTATTATTCTGGGCAAATATTTCAGATGCAACATGCAATGTTCTTTATTCCCCTTTGCAGAAACCTTTTGGGTTTATTACCCATTACAGAAGTGAAAGACATGACTATTTTCTCTTCTAGTGTTTGTAAAGAATGCGTCCGGACAGGTTCTTTCAGATCTTCTGCATTGTTCATGAGATGTGCTATTGAGACAATAAGATGAAAGAAATAATCTTCTATAGTATCAAGCTCTTTCACATCACTTGATCACTTTCATAAGGATTTTCTCAGATTCTTGACAACTTTTTCAAAGCTGTGTCAGTCATATGCGTACATAGACTAAAAAAAATTAGGTCTTACCTGCTTAAACAGCCATAAAAGAAAAATGATGTCATGTGACCTGAAGAACCATGTGATAGCACACTTGCTTTTAAGAGAGGACAAGAAATAGTCTTCTTGAGTATGAAAGTAAATGTATAGAAAATAATGAAGATCAGTTGATTTTTGTAGTTATAAATGGCAATACTAAACTGTAT
Organism: Odontophorus gujanensis; assembly: GCA_013399175.1. Lineage (NCBI taxonomy): Eukaryota > Metazoa > Chordata > Aves > Galliformes > Odontophoridae > Odontophorus > Odontophorus gujanensis. The sequence goes on from VXAB01000674.1 coordinate 217,203, forward strand.
GTTTCTTTCTTAAGCTCTCATTCCACTATGAATTCTGTGAACTAAATTAGATAAACTGTATTGTTTAAATGGAGCACTGTAACAACCTGGAATATACAGGAATTAGTGCGACTTAAAGGCTTATTTGTCCTTTGTTTATCCAACCTTTGGTTAACTGATACTCCTGGTTAACTGAAAGTCGGTCGTGTCCCCTGGCAGCAATATTCACCATGCATTACTCCCCTGCTTTTCCAGAGAGACATTTGAAACCTTCAGAATAATGGAGTTCTGGATAAGTGGGTGAGCACTGCATGAGGCACATTGCTGTCTAGGGACATGACCAACTTTCGGTTAACCAGGCATGTCAGTTAAGAGGAAGTTAGAAAAACACATTGTGGGAGATGAAGTGTCTGCATATGTGTGTTTATTAGCTCTCTGCTGTTAGATGGTTTGTAGTAAAGTACGCATTCAGGAGAATTGCAGAACAGTCCTATACTTCGTAATTAGCCAGAGGCTGTATGTTGTTTGTGCCAGCACCCTTTTCATTTGTTGACCTTAAACATAGCATAAGTAAATGATAATAGACCTTGGAACTAAATATCTGAAGCTATTCTGCAGTATCAAACTGCATTTGGTTTGTTCATTAAATTCAATTGAATTTTAATTGTGATGTTAGATTCACAGCTGGTTAGGCTGACTAGGTGGACCAGTGATATCCTGCAAGCAATTCAAATATAATGCTGTATGTGCTTTGTGATTGTAAGGAATGCGTTCTTTCAGGGGGAAGTGATAAAGGGCAAAGAGTGATCAGCACTTCATTTCTGCAGCAGCAGTATCTGTTTAAATGATTGGTGTTTGCAAGGCCCTTTGTCTTTGCTTTCTGCTGGGAGGACTGTGGCTGTAATACAAACATGTTTTTCAGGGAGGCAGGTGGATGCTGATCGCTGCCAGGGAGGAGTGATTCTCTATGGAGAAAGGGAGCAATAAGGTCCTCCTGCAAACTCACCTGCCCTGCAGCTACAGAAGAATGTACTGTGATACCTTAAAGAAGGGAAGTGGCTGTGTGTCTGGGGAAAAGAAGGGCTGCTTTCAACTAGCAGAGCACAGCTGATGATTCTTGGATGGTTTGAAATTTAAAGACTAGTGTGACTCAGTTTTCAAATGTTTCCATTGCTAAAGAGAATAAGTCTCTCTCATGATGATGTAGGTGACTAGGAACTTAGGTACTGAGAGGTGAGGTATATGCTAATAAATGAGAATTTGCATTTTTAGTACATCTGAAACTCTAGGAATGGCAAGGAAGGAAAATGATAGTGTTTGAAGAGGTGCCTTTATTTCCTTCCCGTTACTTTGAATTGGCCCAGGATTACAGCACAGGAGAGAGCAGTGTCAAGGACCAAAACTACTTACCTACCTGCTCTCATGTAACAGGTTATGTGCTTTGCATCATTCAGTTGGCAACAAAGAAGGTGGACCGTGGTGTGAAAGAAGCTGTTGATTAAGGAAAAAATAACACTTGTGTTTTAATGACTGAAGTATGAGAGGAAGGGTAGAAGAGATGGAAATGCTTTGAGTGAGTACTGAGACTTGGAAAACTGCACTGAAGTTGAGAACAGCATGTGTTTTATCCATACAAATGAGTTCTTTATGCTTTACATGACTGTCTTATCTGAAGTGTAAGTATGTGCAGATACCAGATGTAGAATGGTGCTTCCTTGGACCACACAATTGCGTTGTTAAATAGGAACTTGTGCTCTGGGTGTTAGTGACGCTTAACATTGCACTTTAAATCAAGAGTGTTGATGGATGCTTACTTTCTTTTCTTTCTTTTTTTAATTTCAGGATTAAAGAGCCCCTTCAGGACAGTGTAATAGCTACCTATGAAGAGCATGAAGATAGTGTATATGCAGTTGAATGGTCCTCAGCAGACCCATGGCTATTTGCCTCTTTAAGTTATGATGGGAGACTTGTTATTAACAGGGTTCCAAGAGCTCTTAAATATCACATACTACTATAATTTGTTTGGATTATGATGGGATTGTTATCGTGATGTATGAAATTTGTAGGCATTGTTTAACTTTTTTTTTCAGGATCAACTTCAATTTTTATTAAACATAAATACATTTTTGTTAAGAAAATCTGTACTTGTATGGTCAATTTTATTTTTTCTTCTGTATTTACCTTGGAAAGTATGATGCCTATTTTAGAAAAAGCTATACTAGTTAGGCTTTTTCACATTTGTAGCCACTGAGTTACAAAGTTTCTGGAGGTGCTATGTGCTTTCCATACTACTGACTTAGTACTTCAGCTTTATGCAGATATAGTGGATTACAGAGGAGCTAACGCTGATATAAAACTGGAACAGGGTGCATCTAGCAAAAGTCATCTTGTCATTTACAAGAAATAGTGTTTTATCTTTCTTATATAAGCAGCCTTCTGTTCTTAGAGTTGCATTCTGCTAACTATTCTGGTTCACTCTTCAACTACTGTAAATGCAGTTGGGAATGATCTGAAAGGTTCTCATGATTCAGTCTAGTATTATAAACAGTTTTTTTCTCATTTTGCATATCCTGAGTAGGTATGTTAATCATGAAGATGAGACCATCAAAGTGGGGTTACCATTTAAGTTTTTTGATAGTATCAAAGTCCCATCCTGTAATTTGCAGACTAAATGTATTGTTAGAAATGACGTCTGTCTTTACCAAAAACTTTTGAATTCTCATGTAATGCATTACACTGTGTTTGCAGAACTTGCTTTGTAGTATATATTGAGGGACTCTGGAGCTATGTCATATTTAACATGAAAAGCCTCTGATATTTGTAAGTAATCTCATCCTTTGGGCTCTGTGCCATTCCGCAGTATGACGTAGCAGCCTTTTGACTAAGCACAAAATGTCCTTTTATGTCATACATTTTGTAATGTATGATGTAGGCATCAGTGACTGCCTTGCTGCAAAGGCTGGGAACAGATGTTGTCCTGCAGGAGAATGCACAGAAATGTAGATAGGAGTGGTAAGATATTCCTGCACGTACTGAAACCTCCTTGCTCCCTCAGCTTGATGAAAATTCTGTTGCCTGTTCTTTGTGTACTTAGACTGAACATAACAGCAGTTATCCCTTGTTGCCTTTACATCACTGTTGCTTCCTATTGTAAGGCCACTCTGAAGAAGAAATGCCAAGTCCAGTGGCATAGACCAATGGACAGACCAATTCTGGCCTCTTCCAATGCTTCCTAATAGGCTTCCTGATAGAGTTGCTATAGTAACTGCTGGAGATAGTTGAGGGAGGGCCTGCTCTTAACCTCTGCTTGTCCGTACCTGCTGCCTGAACTGAAACGTGCCCAGTTGTGTGCACACAGCTGCTGCTTTGAGAACACACTCTGAGGGTGTTGCTGGCTGTTAGCAAAACGTCCAAAGTTGAATTCTATTCCTAGCTTTTTGAGAAACATGTTTGGAAGAGTTCGTAAGAGGGAGTTAATTTAATTACATTTGTATTATTGTTAGTATACGCGTTACTGTGGTACCTGTCTGCTCCAGAGTGAGTGCTTCATTGGAAATTCTGGTGGTCTACATTTCTGTGTTAAGGTTTTAAACTTGTGCTGTTTGAAATTGTCTCAGTCTGTAATAAGGCATGAACTTGTATGTTGTAAGAAAAATTACTTCTCCAAATCAGTAGTGCTTCAGTTGTTTGCATATCAGAATCCTCGGAGGAGCTGCAGCTTTTGTGGAGCTTTCAGTCTTCAGACACAAAACACCGTTGTTGCTTTTTTTTCCTTCCACACAAAAAGCCCTGTGATATTTCTTTGGTATACAGCAGAGCTCTTCAAAACCACATTAACATTAGGAATAAAGGTCTAATGAAATTTTATTGTCTGTTAATGTATATGGCTTGTAGTGGGAAGGTGACAGGAAATCGTGTAGCCATGTGTGGGATTTGGTTTGATCTTAATGTGTAATAAAATCTGGGACAGTTTTCAGACTAATTTGAATGTAGCTGCTTTTTCTTTATTATTGAGAGCTTATGTGTGATAGCTCTACCTGCAGACAAATAATAACAAAAATACTTTCTTAACTTTAGTTCTGTCAAATGTGCATAATTTCACACAACAGAGAATAAGAGGGGCAACAAATGCTGTGAAGGGAAGGGAGTAGCAGGTCAAATTGGAATAAAATTAGTTACAGAAGAATCAGGAGAGCAGGAAGGATCAAGTTTTAATCATTTTCAGCTATCTAGACCAGGCTCTGTGAAACCAGATCTAGCTGTAGATGTCCCTGTACATTGTAGGGGAGTTGCATTAAATGATAGTCATAGTAGTAAAGGTGACTGATTAGAGAATTATAGAGGGTCTTAACATCATGGAGTTACTGGATGATGAAATGATAGATGCCGTTCTGCGCAGAAAACGCGGAGAAAGCTTTGGTTTTATTGATATGCATTCACAGTGTCAAGTTACTTTCAAGCCATAACAACTGTTAATTTTAGGGTTGTAATAGATCTTTCAGAACATCAGCTTAATATAGGTTAAAATAGCAATAATATTGGAAATTTAGAAAGCAAGAAAAGAAGAAAATAAAGTATTGTGTGCTACGTAGTATTTATAAATCAGTAGGATATGTGCATCTTCATAAAGTGTCTAGTTCTCGTATCTTATTTAGGAGTTGATACAGTGGAACTGGGAAAGGTTTTAGAGAAGGGTGACAGGAATAATGAATACCATGTATGAGGATAACTAAAAAGGCTGAAAGGCAGATGGTTGAGAGGGAGTGATGAAATTCCATCAAATCAGAAGTGGAGGGAGAGGATGAGTAGGTACTGGTTTTTTTGCTTTTTTTTTTTTTCTTCTCATGCCAGAACTAGAGATTATTAAATGTAATCTCCAGTTGATGGCTCCAACTGTGCAAAATGAAGTAGGTTGGTCTTCACAGGCAAGTGTGTTAAAAGTAAAGGCTCAGAAAATCTGTTTGAACCATGAATTGCTTGATACCACCAAGAATACTTGCAAAGAATACTTGTGTGCTTGCCTGGTCTTCGCTTGCTTTCCTAGGTGTGCTATTTCCCAGTAAAGGAAAAAATAGTAATAAAAAAATTTTAAAGAAATTAGTAATGTTTTCTGTAAGGTTCTGGTTCTGATAGAACTCCTTCATGTTTCTCTGTCACAATTGTTTACTTTGGTCATAAGTTGTCTTTTAGGAGGTTTTAGGAAATCTTCACATCTCAAGTGAAATTCTTATAGAATTTCAGTGTTCTGGAAAGTGTCTACATTGTGAAACGCTCCTTGGCAAGGAGACTCTGGAAGCAAACTGATTTCTGTACAGTGGTGTCCATCATTTCTTCTGAGATGCAAATTGTCTGACTGATCTCCCAGCAATGACTTCTTTCAATGTTGGAAAGAGAGCGGTAAGTTTTTCAAACACCTCTTAAATTACTTTTTTTTGTTTGTTTTGCAGAATATGTATGTTTTACTTTTGAAAAACTGTACTGTGTTATTCCTTAAAACTGTTGGGCTGTCAGCATTGCCACCTGAAAACTTGTTTTACTTCAGAATTGGTGCTGAATATCTTTTCTTTGTCGGCAACCCAGTGTAGCAGTCTGGTATAGAATTACAGAAATGGTTGTGAAGTCATGTTTTTATTCACCAGAATGTGAATTATTGAAGGAGAATGGAATTAGTAGTAGTCTTATGGGGATTTTGAGCATGGGAGTCAATAGAAGTCTTGACCATTTAATGAAAATCTCAAAATACCAATCTGGTTCAGCTTAAAAAGATACTAACTTAGAATTGGAAAAAAAAAGAAATGCAAAGTATCACCCCTCAGTACTGAACTGGACTTGGCTCATGGTATCAGTGCTGAAATTACCCTGACCTGTATTGTAGCCCAGGAAATTAATGAGCTGCTTGTCAATTTTAAAATTAATGAAAAATAAGTATTGGATGGCGTGGATAGACTTGACATTTTGTTCTAGGCCAATTCTTACCTCTTACCTTTTCATTTCTCGAAGATGAATAGAAGTAGGAAACTGTTATCACCTGTATTATGCTCAACACTAAAATTGGCTGAGAACAGTTGGGAAGAACTAAGCTGGCTGACCCTAGTACTTTCCAGCTGACAACAGAAAGTGTTGACCCTGTCTCTGTTTGGAACTTCCAAATCTTACAGCCTGGTATCTCTTGCAGTATTTCAGACTGAAATTCTTAGAGTTTAAGGTAGCAAAAACTATGCTGTTTAAGGCCATAATCTGACTTGGTGTATCACTGTGGTAGCTGTGTCTGGGATATTACTGAAGCAGTGAAAAGAGAGTAATGATAATTGTAAATGTCATTATTGGATAGGGTGTTTTTGTTTGTTTTGTTTTGTTTGCTTGTTTTTTGTTTTTTTTTTTGTTTTTTTTTGTGAGGGAAATACAAAGCAAGTGCTTAGAGCTACAATGGAACCTGTGGTCTGAGAGCTGTTCTGAAGCTGCAGAAAATCCTTGCTTTCTGGAACAGCAAGGAGAAGTACAAATCCATTTTAAGGAAGCCTAGCCCTCCTGTAATGAAAGCGGCTGAGTGTGAAGCCGTGGATACTCTCTGGAATAATTTGTGCATTGCTCCTGCACATTCTGCCTGCCACTTTGGTCAGTAAAGAACTAGTGAAGTAAAGACAAAATGACATGAAGTGATTTGGAGTATAAAACGAAGGAGAAGAAAAGATAAAAGGAAGACTGACAAATACGGGATGAAAAGTGAATTGCAAAGGACAAGTTCAATGAAAAATCAGTTTGGCAAACAGAAGTAGGAGGGACAAATGAAACTGGCAATAAGTGAAGAGAAAGTTAAGGGAGTAAAAAGAAAAAGTTTGTTTGTTTTAGCTATGTTATAACAGCTCCTTAAAATCTCCCATATTAGTTTTTCTGCCTTAAGTGCTAGTGAACTCTTGGCTTATTTTTAAGCTATTTTAGTTCTGTCACTGAAGATGGTTCATGGAGGGTAGTTGCTGACAAGTTTGAGTATAAAGAAACAAAAATGACCCATAAGCTGTAAATCCTAATTGATAGGTTGTAAAGGGCTAGGATTTTCAGCTTGTTATTATTCTTTTCTGGATGCAGCTGTGTGTATGAACAGTTGTTTCATTAAAATGCAATTATCAGGTGGGGAAATCAGCCTGAGAAAATAGCACTCTGAGAGGCTGCAAAGAATAGAATAGGTGAGCTAGAAGGGATGCACAAAGATATCTAGTGCCACAGTCTGATCACTTCATGGCTAACAAAAAGTTAAAGGCATTATCCAAATGATTCCTGAACACTAACAGGCATGGGTTGTCAACCATGGGAAGCCTGGGAACCTCTGGGAAGTGTTTGACCACTTTAATGATAGGAATTTTTTTCTTTAATATGAACCACCTCAATGCCATTTTGTGCCAATTCCACACATCTTGCTGTCATCAAGAAGATTTCAGGCTGGCTGTCTCTTTAGCCACACTAGCTGTATCTGCAAAATGTATCTTGTTTATGACTTACAGGGAGTGTCCTAGTGAGAACAACTCAAGATAAGATAATTAGATGTGATTAATAAAATATCCGAGGCATATCCTCCTTTCCTTACTGACCTTACTGCAGAAGAGCTTTGAGCTGCTCTAGAGAAAATACTGAGCCCTTTTGTTTTAATGCTGCAGCAGCCACAACTTCATAAAGGGTTTTAGTGCTCCAGCACAGAAGGTAACTTTAGGGAGAAAGAGACGAATGAGTCTTCCTGAATCCAGGAGCCAAGCTCCCTGTATGGAGAGGCATGGCAGATATGTGAGTTGCTGTTGCCCTGGAGCTACAGTGACAGCTGCCAAGCAGCTGGGCTGAGCAGGGAGGACCTCTGATGTACCTTTTCAGCAAATTGTCCATTTATTTTGATTCTGCACTGAGTTTGGGATTTTGGCAAGAGAAACTGTGGAAAAGCTTTTAAACAGAGAATGAATTTAGGAGAAGGTGGGAAACGTTGGAAAATTCAGAGATACCACGTGCTAATAGTCACATAAGCAAGTCCATATGAGCTGAATCCTGGGATGATAATAAACTTGGCAGACGATTTGTCTGAACCTCTTCCAGCTTCTAAAAATTCGCAGACAACTGAGGCAAGAGAAAGACTTGAGAAACTACAGAAGTGCTGTTGGTATTTGTATCTAGTATAGAGAGCTGAGCAAGGAAAATGTTTGAATGAGGAAAATTTAGTCAAATTGTGAGAGTTCAATTTGTTTTCATTTCAATTTTTTTTGTAAGCACTAATTGAAATACTAACACATACATCAGAAATGAGGTTACCACGTCTGTGCAGGAAAGTGTAGGTTGACTGTTCTGTGTAGCACGATGTGCACAGTTATGAGTGTTTGTATACTTTTCCTGATAGCTTTCTTTTCTAAACAGAATGGATTGAATTTAGTATATGAATGGTACATTAATTGGTCTTAGAACACATGTGAAGGGGGAAAATAAACCACAAAACCTAGTTTTCCTAAGTTATCTCTATTCCCTCCCAAGCATAGGTATTACATTGAACAGAAGCTTACTCTCTGAAACTGCTTCCAAAAAAAGGATTATACTCCTCAGAATAAGGACACTAACAGCACAAACAGGACAGTGTCATCTTAAAATTAAAAATGACTCTTTATCATTAGGAGGTTGGCTGTATAACACATGGGTTTGAAACTACCAAAGAGTGTAGGGTGCACATGTAAGCTGCTGATAGGAACTGGTAGGTAGATGGAGCCATAGATACTTTCATGCCATTGCTTTTTTTTTTCTATCTCATTTTATCTGGGTAAAACAGGAAAAATCTGGTAGATATATTATTATAGGAAAATCTGTTAGCAAAAACACAAATGAGAGCTTCATCACAACGGGCTCAGTTTGATATTTGCTTTGCAAAGGATTAGAAAGCTTCAACAACTGTTCTGACCACCCTGTCAGTTTTGAGTGGCAGCTACTTGGATTCAGTTTCCTAGATGGATGCATATTTCTAATCAGTGTTTTAATCATCTGTTTTCAGTGTTAATACTGTTTGAATATTTTGTCTTTTGTTTGAGTAACTTGCAGAAATCTTGTACAATTTTCTGCTGCAGTTCACAGACGTTTCTTTTAAAACAGAGGGAGAAGCTGCTTTTATTTTTAAGCATTCATGCTGCTCTATCAGGAGGTATTCAGATTTCTTTTCTCTTGTCCTACACCTCAGGGCTTAAACGACAATTTATATTCAACGGATTTTGGGCTGGTCATTGCTGAAAACTGAGAAGAGCTATGGATGAAGTCTGAGCGTGACTGACATGTTCATATTCATCAGAAAATGGTGTCAGCAGGAAAGAATTGAGAGGAGTAATTGTTACGTTGTTCCCTCCTTCACTGCTTGTGCAAAAAGACATAGGCTGCAGGGAGGAAGCTACCTGAGGTTATTAAGATTAATACTGCTAGAAATTCCAATCAGCTCACACAAGGCTGCTCCTTAAGGCTGTCAGATGCCTGCTGCCTTCTCTGATTCAGGTGGGGCCACATCAATTTTGAATTTCCCAACCGAGATTGCTGTGATTTATGAGTTTAGGAGGCTGATAAAAATGGTTAGTTGAAGTGTTTGTGAAATAATTGAATCAGAATAATTTCAGTCATCTGTGCTCAATTTATTTTTTCCAGTAACCGCAGGAGGGCGCAGTTCTGGATTGGGATCTTCATCTCTTAAGATTCCCATCACAGGAAAGGCATTGTGGAACCTGGGAAAGGGCAACTTAATTTTGCTGTCAGGCCTGTATGACAGCCTTAGGACTTGATCTAAGACCCATCAGAACTGGAGAGTAAGTATTTTAGGCTCTTCCAGCATTGCCCATGTCTGAGTCTGAGCTGGTTCTGGTTTGTGCACTGTGGAATAATATCTGCTGGGAAGGCTAGTGAGAGTTCGACTACTTAGAATTTGCTAACCGTGTCATTAGTCTTTGGGGTTGAGGGAGTTTGTTTATATCTGTCTGTTGCAAATTACTTCCAGGTGTCAAGCTTTATTAATATTTCTCTTTTGGATTTTGTGAATTTTTCTGGAGTAGTGATCAGTAACAATTCTGTCCCTGTACTGAAGGGAGCTCCATTGTATCCCTGATGATATTAGGGTTTTGAACATAAATATGTTGCTGAGTTTGTCATTTGTCTTCCCACATACCCACAAAATTTATATTCTGGGTGGATTGTTCTTGAAAAAGTACTTAATGTAAAGTGCACTTACATTTACTACTAAATATAAAAGTGAACAGGTTAAAGGACTATGTGATGACTGAGCAGAAGTCAGTAGGGAATAGGAAAGCCTAACAAACTGTGAAGGAAGTGTGTTGCAGATAAACATCTTCCTGTTATCATAAGATTTTTGTCATCAAAGAGAGCCACTATCTGGGGAGGTTACATGGGGGAAGGTAGTGACTTCTGTCTCTTACTCTGTTCAGGTATCTTTTGAAGTGTAGAGAGAAATTTGGCAAGCAGGATGTGGGCTAATACTTAATAAAGCTACCAGGTCTAACGCTAGTTTATTCCCCGTTTTCACTAAGATACTTGGAGTGAATTTTGCTGGCTATGAAGTGTCAGCAGATTGGAGAAAGCTTGCCCTTTGCTGCTTCATTCTCTGTCACAGAGTTGCCACATTCTAGCTCTGCTTTTCCCTTTCAGGTTTTATTCTTACATCTTTGCATTTTGTTATTTTTTTTTTCTACTGAATCCATGAGCAACTGTTTCCCACCACAGCAGCATTCCCTCTGTCTGTAACCTTCTGTTAATCTTCATGGATTCTCTCCATAGACTTTCATGAAGCCTTTTGCCACAACTCATCACCTTATTTTGGAATTCAGAACAAAAGCTGTGCAGCATGCTGTAAATGTCAGGGTTGCAGAGCAAGAGCAGATTTCTCAGAAGTCCCGATCTGTATAAGGAAAAAAAAAAAGGATGAATTGATTCAGTGATGAGTCAGAGATGTAGGATGATACTAGAGATATGTCTTACCCTAAATGGTTTATATCAGCATGGATATACTCATGCTCATGAAACATAACCTGGCCTGCATGTGACCTTACTGTCTGGTCACCTGTGGCTCAAGATTAGGGCATGTGCTTTCACCTTGTGGTGGAAAACTATGTGCTTGAACAGGAAGAAATAAGTCTTTCTCCAAGCTCTTATTCTCAGTGTTCTTGCCTTGAAATTCAATATTTTAGATCATTTTTTGCATACTTAATGCTTATTTTAATTTCATCTATTCATTCAGTTTTATAGAAGGAGGAAGGAGGCTTCAGAATTGGAGGAACCAGTAGGATTTGGAGACGAAGTAGTCTGACTACATGTAAAGGTTGGAGAACCAATGTTTTGGAACCATGTTTCAGAGCGCATTATGACCCTCTATATGGTGAGGAAGATCAAATCTTAGATTTTTCAGAGACGTTGAGCAACTGTATTAAAGTTGCAGTTTGCACTGGTTAAAAAGAGAAATGATACTTAGAATGACAAAGTCCACTAGAATTCAGCTACTCAATTTTTGTAACTTTTCCTTAATTACAATGTTAATTGCTTGAATTAACTCATGGTAGTTTATTTCATTGCTTATTTGGAGACAAAATCACGATTTGTTACAATCCCTGTTTGTTGTAGTATATTATTGTAGATTGTACAAAATCCATTTTCATACCATTTAAAAAATGTTCTATGGAGTATAGGATCTCTTAGTGACGTTTCAGTATTGTGACAGCACCACAATTCAGGAGTACCATAGAAGTAAGTAAAAACATAAGTAGTAACTTAAAAACATACATTTTAAGACTTTATGTCCCTTATGTAGGAAGTTTTTTCCATGAATGACTCTTTTTGAGTATCCTTACTGAGGTCTACTCACCATGAAATTCACAGTCTTGGAATGGTGGGGAAGATATAGTGAAAAATCTGCAGCTTAGTTGGGTTATGGATATAAACCAAATCAAATCTGTGTTTGGGACTGAGCATGAAATTACAGCACAAAATAACTGTGTTATATGCAGGAAATGTTAATAGAAAAAGTCAAGATTAATGCATTCTGTGTGGTCTTTTCTGGTGTGCAGAGAACAGCAGAAGGGAATGTGGCAGGACTGTCTCACTGGTGTTTTTGCTCTACTGCTGTGAAAAGCATTTTCAATACTTGCATAATTTAGAGCATGACATTCTGATTTTCAAAGCTTCAAATTGGAGTAAAGCATTTACATAATCTAATTAAATCATGTAAATGTTTTATGATAATATTCAAGTAAGTGCAAAACTTGTTCCACAGATGCATCCCATTCTTAGGCCATTGGGGAAACCCAATTTAAGCATGCAGATGGATGTTACTAACCATGCATGCCCTGGGAGGTCAACAGGGTGCTTACTGAATGCTCTGTTCTTAGTATAACCTCTGACGCCTGTTTCACAGAGCATCATGTTTCCAAGAGCTTGAAGGTAAGCTGATACCAGAGGGAAAGGCAAAGCAGATTTAAAAGGCTACTTGCAACCTCTTATAATTTGAGTGAAAGTGATGCTACCGCAGTATGTAATAAATTGCTTCAATTTCAGTGAACATTAAAATAATCCCATGGTGACCCTCTTAGCAGCAGCCCTGCCACATGTAGTATCAGATCTCACAAAGTACACATAGTACTTGGATGGGAAGCTACCAGGGGAAACCCTACAAACTCTCTTGGTGACTACTGAGTTTGTTTTTGCCTCTGGCTGCGCTAACTCACAAAATATTGGAAGCACTTGGCCAGCATCCATGATGAGAGATGCTGTCTTGTAGTGAGGTTTTTAAGAAATCTTTATTTTTCCCACTAAACTGTCTTCACGGTAGTTCTGCAGTGAATCCTGTCTTTTTTTTTCCTAATATTGCAGTGAGTCCTAATTTTCCAAATTTGCACAAGCTAATACTAGGCTAGTACTAGCAGCATTTTTTTTTAAAGTACAGTGCTTCTTTGCTCAAATTAATTTTTGTTATTAGCAAAGGTAGGTTCTCTGAGACTGGGTAGCTATCTGTTGTAACTAAAATCATTGCAGTTTACTTTTATCATTGCCATACTAATTTACTGTAACTGATGACAGAAGTGTGTGTATGTACTGCCAGGTGTTTTGTGCTTTCACAGGAATTATAATGACAAGGAAGCACTAGGGTGTTACCTGTGCCAGGCTGCTGATGCAAGCAGTGTGCTGCTAGAAATGCAGGCTGAACGCTACACATAGTGCTGATCTGGTTTGTGCATATAGCATAACTGTGATATTAGCCCAGTAGCACTCATTTTTATCCAAAAGTTATCAAAGGGAAGCCTGTATCTAACATACCTTTTAATTTGGGTATTATAATTGCATTATTTACTGTCACATAATAATATGCAAAATAATAAATTAGTTTGGAGCTCAGCGGTATGGGAAGCTCTGGATACATGAAAATCATGTCTGATGTAGCTCTGAGAAAGGTGAAATATACCAGTGGTGAATTAAATCTTTGCTAATTAGACATAGAAATATAATTACTTAACAAATTTTTCATCTAATTTTTGAGGGAGTGAAGCTAGCATAAATTTCAAATGGCAGCAGAGATGTTCAGCACGTAGTGTTAACTGCCAAGGAGAACAATGCAGTGACCTTATTCGCAACTACACATGCATCATGTGTAGGAATGCCTGTCATAGCCATAATGATTTAACATCAGGGAAGGCCAATATTTCTTGGTTCTTCCTCCGCACTGTAGGCAGTTTCTTTTAGAAGTGGAATGGGAAGCTGTAGGTGTTTCTGGTGAAAAATGGTAATGCTGGGGAGGTGCCCTTTACTACAAATCTAGCATTGCTGCTAGCTTTAGTTCAACTTATGAAAAAGGATTTGTGAAGTCACAGCCTGGTAAACGAAGCCGGAGCTGGATGAAGCTTAAGTTTGAGCACACTTGGAATTGTGTATTTTGCATTACTCAGCTGTTAATTACACTGTGTTAAAGTATAGTAAGTAACACTGGGAAAGTTTTTTTAAGGCAGTGAGATTATTTAATTGCAGACAAAGAATGCTTTTTCTTTAAAATCTGCAATGTTTTGGTCATTGGAGATGCTTAGAATTTAGACTGGAAAGCTCATAGAACCAGTGCTTAACTCGAACCACTAGGACATATGCACAGCTATTCATTTTGTACTAGTACAGTAAAAAAAAAAGCATCACAAAACACTGTGCGAATGGTTGATAATAGTTCCTTTATAAAATCTCTAAGCTACCTTTCAATACTGAGTTGACTTTGGGCCTGATAAATCACCTATACAAGATCTTGAGTGCCAGTCTTTGTCAGTGTTAAATAATTGCACATCAGGATTTGTAAACATCTGATCCACAAGTGCCTGTGGTCAGCGAATCATCTCCGCAGTCTACGAGCTGCTCTGTTATTACTGCGTGGGACCTATGGCATCTGCACTTCGACATGAGGCAAAGCACTCAAGCTTTTTTTTTTTTTTTAATTGCTGAAAATTGTAGTGTATGTTGTAGTTTGTTTTCCTTAAATTCTTGCTTCCAAAGTACTGTAATGTTTTCAAAGAATTTGATCTGAAAAGTTTAGGGGGATGTCGAATAAATTGAAGAACAGCTAAGACAAACTTTCACACTCTGTACACACATAGAAAACAGGTTTTCAACCTTAGCGATATCCCCAGGTGCATATTAGCTACCTCTGCAACTGTAAGATTCAGCTCATAAAATTGAATTATGTTAAGAGAAATAAATACTGAGGAATAAAATGAACAGCAAGAAGTCTTTCCCTGTTTCTCACAATACAAAATGTACAGGTTGGCAAGTCTAAAATAAATTACGTGCCATGAGGAAAAGTATTTTTTGTTTTTGTGGTAAAGCTCATCGCTTGGTGGAGTGAAGACCAAAGGATTAAGGAGATTTAAAAAATGATATAATCAAAGCACATTCTGAGTTAGAAAAGATCCGTAGGGATCATTGAGTCCAACTCCTGGCTCCACTGAGGACCACCCAAAAATCAGACCATGTGTCTGATGAGAGTGTTTTTGCCTCAGGAAGTCTTCAGTTTAGGTTTCTGGGAACTCAGCAAGTGAGTGAGAAATTGCACATTTGCTACCGAAATTTCTACTGATCTATCTTGGAATTAAAGTACAGGTTAGATGCACTTCTTTAATATGATGTATTATGGCAATTCTGTCTTCCCTAGGATTGCAGTCTGACCTCCTTACTTAAAGTATTGAGAAGGACAGAACTCTAAGTAATTTCTGAGTAACTTAATAAATGTGTGTGTGGTTCATCGAACTACACAGCTGTATATGGGGCACATATGAAAACTGCCATCACTATGCAAGTAAAACTCGAGCAAGGTGGGCTTGATACAGAGCTCATAGATGATGATGAAGCATTAACTGTGGCTTCAGTAGTTTTTAAGTTAATTTCAATGCTATCTTTTCTACCAAGATGTACAAGCTGAGTCTTACACTTGAGTCAATGGGTCCATGAAATTTTGTACATTTGTATTTAATCTTTAGAGAGTAATTTTGATTGGCAGTTTAAATGGAAAAGAATACCTAACCAAATATAATAAGATATCAAATACTTCTGTGTTTCATAATTAAAATCCCAACATTGTCTCATCAAACTTTATGAAAATTATTTTAAACATCCTATACATTAAAAGATGATCTTTCAAAGTATTCAGCTTCTTTCACTTGAAGAGCTGGAGGTAGAGAGTGAATCTGAACTTAATTTTTTACATAAAACTGTCACTGTTAGAGACTGGTGTAAGCTCAGTCAGTAATTCTGAAGTTTTTTTTTAACCTTTTAAAATATGATCTTAGCATGTTCCCTACAGCTTTTTAACATCTTCACTGCTTTTACTGTTTTCTTTAGGACAGGATTCACAAATGCCGTGGTTAGTGTCACTAAGTGCACACTGAACATGAACAAAACAGGGGAGCATGCTCTGATCTTCAGCATACCCTGAGTCTAACATGATTCTTCTCTTGTCCTTGATCGAAGTGATTAGCATGTTATTGTGGTTGGCTGAAGCTTAAAATGACACCTGTTTGTTTTTGTTTTTGTTTTCCTTCTGACTTGGGAATGCCCTGGGACCTGTTAATCTTTGTGTTCTGCATATAGAATTTGCTTTGTCCTCCAGAGCTGCAGTGTCTGTGCACATAATGTGATTAATTTTATTTGTGTAGTATCCAACTGGAACAAAGAAAAATAAAGATCCCTGTCATAATAACAAGGTAACTTAAGTCATTATCTCAGGTAAATCAAATGTTAGATGTGGATATGCCTGAAAATTTACCCTGGGTGTTTAAGGATACTGTCCAAAAACTCAGTTGCTAGGTCATCCTTTTTAGCATTACATCCTACTGATGCTTCCTTGAATCATCATGGTATTGTTTAGACCCTGTTGATGTAGTTCTAAGTTAGATAAATCTGTAACTGGAAGAAAGTAGTTAAATGCTTGATGCCTGGATGTTGTTTTTTGAATGCCGGAAGCAGTTTGGCAACCAAACTCACATTGACAGGAAGATCCCACCTGGAGCACACTGTTAATAGTTGGAGATGAGTGCAGGAAAAAGCAGAAGTGGAAGCAGGCACAGAAGCTGTCTCATGTGTTCCATAGCTTGTTGTAGATCATGTGACTTCCATCCTCTGCTCACAGTCTCATAAGGTTTTCTTTTGTCTTTGGGGAATGAAAGATCAGGTGAAATGAACAGAAGAGCTGTGAATTATGAGAATAAAACCTCTGCACTGTAATTTGGAATTTAATAGTCTTTCATGATCTATTCTTGCAGTCTATGGTCAGTTACTGCTCTGCTGTGATGACATGTGATCTTAAGTGTTTGGAAGGGAGTTTAATTAAAAAAAGAGAGACTTCAGTGCATCTGGCAATGGAAAAAAAATTAATTTTGTTCAATTTTTAATCAGACAGCCCGAGACAACCACTGAGCACTACTTGACAATTAGAATACTAATGAACTGCACACTGGGTTAGCCTGTTTTTAAAGGACAGCAAACAGTGAGCTGAGAGGTGAGGGATTCAATTTAGTTCCACAAGTCTTAATGCATTTACCTTCTTTCTTGGTAAGAATTCAGGAAATGTTTGTCTTGTCTTTTTTCAAAAATCCCACCCCAGAACTAATTATTTTTCAAATGTGAAAATCACCCTGTGTGGTAAGTGGCTTTCTTGAAAGCATTCTTCAGAAATCCATAAACAACATACAACATTAATCTTCACTGTTAAGAACACCTTCAGTGTCTTAAACATTTGCTGTTTGTTTGTTTTCATTCTACTAGAATATTTGCAACACTTTACCGTCCTGTAGCAGTTTGAAGTCTTGGCTTTCTGTGCTTTCTAGAAATTAGATGTTGTATTCATTGCTGTAGAGCATACAATTTCACAAGAAGTAGGTAAGTTGAAGGAAGAAATAAATTGCCTGTGCCTAAAGCATTTATTTCTTACAACCTTTATAAGCAGCTACCTATAGCTAGGCTGAATGTAGCAGGAAATGCTTAATGAAGTCAAATGAGTTCTGAAACAAATTAAGTGGCCTAACCATCCATAGTAGCCATTTCATAGTAGTCTCACTGAGAAATGGATATTTTATTGCCCCCTCTGTGTCACACTGTCAAAATGAATGATATAATTATACCCTATCTGAGATGAAGGATTTGCATGAGTTTGTATTGGGTGCCCTTTTCCAGTCTTAAAAGTCATTGGAGGCTGTAGTAGGCTGTACTCAGATGCAGACATTTCATTTGCTATTAGAGCCTGTGACTACTGAAATCTGGGGCTGCTGGCAGTGTTGTGTAGCCCTTGGCTCTGACAGCCAGGCTTCCTACTTCTCTTGTTGGCAGGAAAAGCTGAGTTGAGACTTGGCCATTTTCACTCAGCAGATGCAGATGGTACCGGAGTTGGGGTCATTGCCTACACCCATCTTCCTTCTCACATACAGAGTAACAAGCCTGACTCTTTAGAGCTTTCCATCCTCTTTTTAACAAGCTCTTCATTTTTCCCTTCCCACTTCACAGCAGCAGCAACCAGTAACCAGCACCTTAAATGTGAGAGACAAAATTCAGTTCTTTCTATGCCGCTGAGCTTGACAGATTTACTCTATGTGCTTATTGCCCTACGTATGCATTATCAGCTTGGTCTCACTGTTGCCCACTCAGAACGCTTATACTTCTTGGTCAGCTATACCACTCTAGCCCAGCCTCCTCCTGCCCTGAGGATGTGACTGAGAGATTCAGAGCCAAACATTCAGCTGGGAACACCATTTCCCTACTTGATTGTAAAGGACGTTGGGTTAGGCATGGAAACATAAAACAAGCTGACACGTCTCACCTTGCACAAAGTTAAACTATACATTTTGAAAAAAAGGCATGCCTGAAATTTTAGTGATGCCAGTAAACTTGGGTTCTGACAACTAGCAAACAAGCTGAACCACTCTTTTAGAATTTTGATTCAATTGACTGTATATTAGAAATTAAACTCCAGCTCATATAAACTGTCATCACAAGTAAGTGAGGCCACTGTTCTAAACAGTATTTAACATGCAATTCCAGACAAGTAAGATATCTTACAAATATTTTAGACTCCATCAAGATGAATGCTTTCCCCACTGTTACAGCATTTTATTTTAAGTTCAAGAGCTTCTATTTTTTTTTTAATGATAAACTGAAGTATGGAGTCATCTATAAAGATGGTGACTGTCATACTTAATATTTGCATTGTATTTCATTCACCTTCTCTAGACATTGTTAACAAATAATTCTAGATGAAATACAGATGCCTTTATTGCAGCTTCCTTGGAGAATCTAGAACCATGTTCTTGATCTGCTATCACACACTGTGAACCTTTCAAAGATCTTGACTGGATTGTGAACAGTCCAGTTTTGAAAGGGGATGACAAGGGGTAAAGAAGAAATTCTGAGAAGAAGTTGAAGAATAGCTAGTGCTCCAAGGAGTTTGTGAGCTAGTTTATAAATTCACTAAAATAAGGACTTTTCTGTTAGTATCTTGGTTTTGTTCCTACGAAAGCCATTGTATGTAGAAGCCAGTACACAATAAAGATAGATCCAGTGCCTGAAATATGGAAAAGGAATAGATGTAGTGTCACATAAGTGGTGCTCTCTCACATAAAAGCAAGATATTCAGTTACTCCTATATGGGGTGGTGCAGTGCGTCTGTGTGTTTGTGTGGTACAGAGGTGTGAAGTGGGAGCTGTTGCTTTTTCAGGAATGTGCAGAGTAGGTAGGTCTTGTCTCTGTGGCTCCTGCAGTGTTAAAAATGCAGCTATGTCCTGAGACTGAAAGAATAATACAGGTAGTAGAAAGTGGGTTGGACCATACTGTGCTGAGATACAGTGCTCCCTGCCTGTCAGGCCCCACTCACACTTTAGTTCTGGTTACTTACATGTTTACTGCAAATCTTTGCAGTAAATGGATGGACACCAAATTTGTAAGTGTAGGAATTCAGAGTGATCTAAGCAGTCACTCTGGCTTCATTTATTTTTTAATGAAGGCATAACAGTATATTGAGGTACAGCACCTAAGAAAGTGAGTC
This sequence comes from Odontophorus gujanensis, assembly GCA_013399175.1. NCBI lineage: Eukaryota > Metazoa > Chordata > Aves > Galliformes > Odontophoridae > Odontophorus > Odontophorus gujanensis. The sequence goes on from VXAB01000674.1 coordinate 236,743, forward strand.
AGAGGAAACATGTCTTTGTTTAGTTAAGACTTTTCCCTTTTTCCTTCCTCCAACCTCTCCTCCTTTGGCCATCAGAAGTTACAGTGAAAGCAATTGTATGTTTGATGTTTCTTTATAGAGTATTTGTACAGTGCCATCACTGTAATGTTTTTCTTGCTGCAGTGTTAGGTCAGTTCAAAAGTAAAACACTGTCAGTATAGTCCGCGTGATTAGATATGCATTTCTGCTAGTGATGAACAAAAATTTGCATGGCACAGTCATTGAAATCTGCACAGTAGTTCAGAACACAGCTTGTCTTTCACATTGCTGCCACCATGACTGAAACGCACCACCCACCACCTCGCTGTGCTCCCAGCCACTGTTTGGTCTCCATAAATGTTCAGTAAGCATTAATTGATGCAATTCTTTCCACGTGAAGGAATTCAGTTCCACATTTCTGCTTCAGATGCACTTCCATGTCCCATGGCAACAGTATGTAATGGAATATTGACAGGGAGGTTCAACCCCTACTGCCATACTACCCATATCTGCCTCTGATGTTATGGATCAGCATAATAAACTAGGAGACATTACTTTTGGAGCAGGCATTGTGTGAAAGCTGCCTAATGCATCTCAGTCGACAGTCTTGTAGTTAACAGGGTATTTCTTAAATCACAAAAAAGTCTATATGGAAATGAATTAAAACCACCAGCTTTAGATGGGAAAGAAAGGTACTGAGTAGTGTTAGCAATTCTTTGTTAATGTATCTAGATTAATATTTGTTATATACTACAGTTTTTAATAGGAAAGTGTGTACCTGCTGTGTTCATCAGAAAACATTAGAGAAGTTTTTATTTCTTAAATTTCTAATCAGAGAAGATGGATTAAAGTAGTGTTTTGAGCTCAAGTGTTTTGTGCTAATGGTCAATAGCATTAATCAAAGGTCAAATACAGTTGCCTCACTCTAGATGTAAGACAGTCCTATGAATGCTGATGCTTTACAGAAATCTGCAAGATTCTCAAGAAACAACATGAAAGGAGTGTACTTGGAAGATGGGCAGCTGTGTTAAATATCTCAAATTATATTTTCCTCTTTATGTAACTGATGTAAGGGCCTCTGGAACTGCTCTTGGCAATCAGTCAGAAAACAATTTAGTAAATTCCTCTTTACAGACCTAGAAAGTTTAGGTTCTTATGTTCAGAATTAACTTGTTACTAGTTCATGTAAGTAATGCTTTTACTCTTAGAGATTCATAAGGTAGTGTATCAAGTATTAAAGGATTATCTGTTATTGATGGTTTCCTGTTTATACAAATACGTAAAATATTACCTCTGAGAAAATGCTTGTTGTAATATTCTTTCAGATAGGTAACGTGTTATAGAATGTAAGTGGTAGAAAGAATAATGGTATTATTGTCTTTTGTCATAATTGAATAGGCTTATTTACTTAGGGGATTTAATTGTGATGTTTATAATGACAAGCTTAGGTATAACAAATCAATGTGTAGAAGTGAAGATTTCTCAGAAAGTCTCAAGCAGATCTTTACTGGAATATGACTGATTTTGTCCAAAAGAAAATGAACAAAATGGGAAAGGTGGTTGTTTTTATAGTTGTGTCTCTCTAATGCCTACTTTAAGGCATAAGTGAGATTGATCTTTTTCTAAGCTAAAGAATGAGCACTACCGGGCAGGACAGCATACTCAAGTTCATTCAGATATGTGATTTTAGACAGCAGGTTGAAGACTGTACCAGCATTCTTCTGATATTGTGTCTGTTTAAACTACTTGGCTTGTTTCACCAATATATTAACATGCAGATTAGGAGTGACTGTTTCAGGAGGGTGATGAATGTGTAAATAACTAACATCTGGAAATAGCACTTAGATGCCCTTGTCATGAGCGTATAAAAATAGCAGGCTAAACATTCTGGGCCTGATTAACAAACTGAAAATGCGCTCCAGCTTCTTTTGAGAAAAATGTCATGATGTTTTTGGAAAATAAGATCGGTTAATTCTTCATTATTCATAAATACAATGCAAGTCTGCTCAGCAAGGAGAGTGAATCTGCAAATTTCAGGTAAGTCGAGCACGTTTTCAGTGCAGTCAAATCTTCCATCCAAGATACACGCATGGAAATGTAGCAACTTCTTGGAATCATAGAATTGTTTGAATTGTGACGGACCTCTAAAAGTCATCTAGTCCAACTCCCCTGTAATGAATAGAAACATCTACAGCTAGATCTGTGCTCAGAGCCTGTTCCAGCCTGACCATGAATGCCTCTGGGGATAGGATGGGCACCCACCATGTCTCCTTTCTTAACAGTATAACGGGGCAAGACATAGAATCATAGGGGGTGGAAGGGACCTCAAGAGATCATCGAGTTCAACCCCCCTGCCAAAGCAGGTCCCGCTCTGCAGAGCTCCTCTCCAGCAACTGTACTGGTGATCCCCCAGCCTGTCCTGGTGTACATGTTTCTGGAAGGTAGATGATGTCAGCAATTTAGAATAGAGCAAACGAGAAGACGGAATTACGAGACAGGAGGGGAACAGACAGACAGCAAGGCCTCAAAGTACCAGTGCCAGGAGGAGGCTGCATTATTCATGCACTAAAGAGGCTGTAATGGCTGCTGGATTAGAACAAGACTGGAGTGAATGCCTACTTTGTATTGACATGGTAGAAAGAAAGGAGCTTTATTTCCAGAACTTCTTACTTCTTTCTTTTTTGACCAACCTGAGACTTTGCTGCTTAAAAGTTACATTGCTTTACTTCATGTTAAGAGTTTACAGGCACCTTGATGTTCTGAAGTGCTTGTTTAAAGGGCGAGCTGTTTCCAGAAATGTGCCTGGCATCATCCTCTGCTCAGCAGTGGTGGTAGGATTCCTTTGTTTCTTGTAGTCACGTTTCGTGTCTCAAGCTTTCTGCTTGTGCTATCCTTTTATGCTGTTCTTTAGTGATCTGACCTCGTTGGTAAGTTGCTTTCCAATGTTTGAGGTAAATGAGTAATCCATTATTTAGCAAGGATAACCTGTTAAAAGACTTTTGTCCTTTTTACAGTGAGACAGGTAGAATTTGTCCTCAGTCTTACTCCTCTACTATGTTATGTTACTTTTTGTTGTTCTTGTTGTTTGTACTTTGGGAACAGCAGCAGTGCTGTATCTGTATCCTACCATAGGGTTCAGTCCCAATTTCTTCCAGGGTTCCTTGCTCTTGATCTCCTGATTTCTGGTTGTAATATTATCTGCCCTTCAGATGATGTAGAAACCAGCTTCCTCCCTGTGCAATTGCCAGGCCATTCTTTGCTACTGACTGCCGTTCTGTGTAGCTTACCAGTTTCTTTGTTATAGTGGCCTTTGTATCCTTTGTAATCCACATGATCACAGATGTATCTCTGATCTTATCCTTTAGCTCTCCTTTTGGCTTCCTAAAAGACTAGTCCAGCTGGCATTATTGAATCAGACATCTTCTCTGAGATACGTATCTAACTGTCTCTTCTTTCAAGTAGAGTTCAACACTACGGCCAAGGTATTAAGATTCCAAACTGGACATGACTCACAGCTGCAGATAGACATAGAACAGATGGTTATGATTGTGCTGGATGTCTTCATCGATTTTCTGTATATTATAACCTTTGACCAATCTTCCACTTGGGAATTTCATCTATTTGTTGCTCAAATGAACTGGGATATGGAAAGTAGTAATGTCAGCACTGCAAACTCTTTAATTTCCTGTATTCTCCCTCTCTGAGTATTCTGACCGTGGTTTTATTTTATACTGAGTCCTACCTGTTCATATTTTCAAGAAGACAGAAATTGGATTAGAAGACCAACTGTACTGGTGAAGAAGGGTGTAGAAGACTGCTATGTAAAATCCATAATTAGGTTTTGAATCTCTATGTATTATCTTGAAAGAGAGCTCCCAACCACAGAAGAACATATTTAGGCCTAGAAGTCAATAATCTAATTTGGAACTTTAGCTCAATTATTTATTGTAAGACACTCAGATAACACTCAAAATTCTTTTACTGTGCAAACTTTCTGTACTGAAAGCAATTGGTTCACTGTGTGATGAAGTGTGTGATTGTTTGGTACATTACCAAGGATTTGAACAGGCAAAATTTGAAAAATAGAATATCTACTACTGTGGTGTTCTAAAGGAATATATTTATAACATATTATAGCAGTGAAACTCATTTCAAGAAGACAATGAAGCAGAGATCAGAGGGACATGATACTGTGGGAGTAATGGGAATGTTCACATTAGGTAAATTCCTCGTATTGGGACACAACAATTGATGGAATTTAAGACAAAGTGTCTGTACACGTATAGGTTTCCTCTGTTCTTCTCAAAATATCTGATACCAGCTGATGTTCGAGAGAGAATACTTAGATGAACTTTGGTTGACACTAGGTATTGCAGGCTGCATTATTTGATATACGTTCAGTATTTCCACAAATGTATTGAGGAATTGAAAATAACATGCTGTGTCTCAGTCTAAAATTTTGCACAGATTTCGGTTTTCTGGCTCCTTTTTTTTCCATTTATAAAAGATAGCTGTTCATATAAAATCTGAAGAAAGAAATTAGCAGGAGTGAGCATAAGTCCACAGAGTTCTCATACTAAATTTTCATGTGACTATGAAAATGGTGGATTTTATGGATTATTTTCTGTACTGTAGGAATTGTACTAATTGTATCTGGCCATCAGTGTTAAACTGGGATTTTGAGTTTAGCCTGTGGCAGTTTACTAGGAGTTTATACCAAGTTACAGTTCTGTGCAGCTGCTGAAATCTCCCACTCTAGCAAGAGCCTTGAAAATGCATGAATGCAGAGCTTCTGCTCTGTCAATCTTAGAAAAATATGGGAACACATTCTACTAATGTGTGCCAGTATAAATCTGGAATTACTTCATTGGTGATTGTTGAACAGTTTTCATCAGTGCAACTGAAAGCGTTTTTGTTCATCAAAACAGATGTGGATTTATGGAGAGGAGGAGGACTAAGAAGGCTAAGCTGTCCAATTAACAGCAGACTGCCTGGCATACTCCCTTTAGATTGGAACTGTGTCTGTTCCTGAGTGACAGTAACCAGTGCAGCAAAGCAGAAGTTAAGCAGAGGTTATAGCTATGCACCGAAATAAGCAACTCTTTCACTTGTAATAAAGGTGCAGATGTTTGTGCAACACACAAAATGCTTGTCATTTTTCAAAAGCACCAAAGTAAATTAAGAAACAAATTTTTGTTGGTTTTTGTTTGTTTGTTTGTTTGGTTTGTTTTTAGTGGAGCTTCAGCCTGTAAATTGCTTCAAGAGCATTTTCAAAGTCCATTCTAAGTGACTGTAATTCAGTTTTCCATTAAATTATTAAGGTAAATTTCAGTAGTAATACAGTTCATAAGCATTGCACACCAAACACATCCCTGCTTTAGTTCCATTGAGGAAAACTTAATGAAGTAAGAGCAAAGACTAATAGTCTTAGGAGATTTTAAGCATGCATTTGGGGTTGCCCGTACTTATATCATTGGTGAATTTAACCCTGAAAATTATTTTCTGGGCATACAAGGACGATGTATGTATTATAATTATGAAAAAATTGACCTTATAATGTACTCATTTTAAGTGCTTCAGGAATTACACCCATCACAGCCACCACAGTTCTTTCTAACTCTGGACAACAAAGAAGCTAGGTATGGGCCTTGGGTGGGTTTTATGTTTCACCACCTTCAGAGCTGTGTAGATGGGTTGGATGAAGAATCATATTTCAGTGAGGAGCTTTTGGTTCCTGGTCGATGACAAGTGGAATTTTTGCCAATGGGACTCTGTTTCAAACCAGATTTCTAGATTGTACTAGTAATTTCTAGTTGTACATCAGATTTCCAGGGACATCTGGAAAATGTCATCACATCTATCTCAAGATGTTGATTAATTGTCTGGTGAAAGTATTTCTCTCTCCAACAGTTCTATAGGAAACGTAGGCAGCTATCTATTAGAAATCAGAGATTTTTATTATAAATGGATGAAAAAAATCTTACTGTAATGAGAATCTGTTAGGAATCAAGATATTATTTCTGCCTGTTAATGTGCAGAAGTGCACCAATTCTGGTATTTCTATACATATTTCTTTTATCTTTACTCAAAAGGATGTGTGGCTCCAGATGTATAATTAGCTCTTCAGTAAGGTTTTAGGCTTTATTCCAAGTAGAATAGCTCCTGTTTGGAGACCTCCACACTTGGTACGTGTTTTGCTGTGCTCTCTATAAAGGAGGTCAGAGATCACCCAGCCTGATCTTCTGCCCAGAGCAGAAGAGACTTAAAAGTTGTATAGAATTGCTCAGACCCAGGTGAGTTCCAACTATTGCCAAAATGACCCAGAAAAGTTGCTGTGTATGGTATTGAAGTCAGCAGTCCAAGTGCACAGGTGACCCACTGTTGCCACTGCTGAAATGCACCACTTCACTGTGCTTACATCCACTGTCTGGTTTCCATAAATGTTCAGCAAATGTCAATGAATGTCAGTGGGTGCAATTTTTTATGCATTGGAGAAATTCAGTCGCACACCTTTGTTCACTGGCACTTCCATGTCAAACATGATCTTGTCAGAGTGCCATTCTGCTGCCATCTCTCACAGAGCAGCAAAATGTAATGGAATATTGTGAGTAGGTTCAACCTGTACTGCCACTACACCAACGTCTGACTCTTATGTTGTGGGCCAACTTAATGAAAAAGGAGGCGTTATTTTCTGAGCAGCCCTCATAGACCTCAATTGTTTCTTTGTAGTTTCCAGATAAAAGAGAAATACTGTCTTTCTTCATGCAGTCTTAAGGTTTGCAGGTAGTACCACCATTGGTGGTGGTGTTCTGTAATTTAGCTTGTAATTTCAGCAATTTGATTGGTTCTAGAGTCTCCATGAAATTAAATAAAGCTCAAATGACAAACCCAACATTTAAACTTTTTTTGTAGGAGGATTCAGCCTGTTTTTGAGAACTGTTTCTTCATAGGCGTTCTTACAGTCTTGTCTGAGGGCTCTGCTCTGCATTTCACAGATCAGATTTTGAAAAGTTGTCTATGCTGATTTTTCCTTGATTTCAAGATACCCCATTCTGCCTGCACTGCAGCACATTGTAAATTTCTTTTATATAACTCGTGTTCCCACTGAGGTGCAGATACTTTGGATTCAGGAATAACTGTATAGATGAAGCATTCCTAAGAATTTTTATTTCTATCAAAACTTACAATGTTAATATTTTTAGTAAGACTTTTCATCTTATGTTACAGAGGGTATGCTTTTCTGAGTAGATGAGACGTTATCTCTCCGTGGGAATCCTTCTCATGTCATAGCCAAAAAATGGTAGTTTTAAATCTTCTATTTGGACTTCGTTATGCTAGGCAGAACCTTGCAGTGCAAAAAGCCAGATGTTTTAAAGCATTAAATATACACTCTGTTGCATACACCTAGCCAAATTAATTATTTAGTAAAATGTTTGTGATAGAGCAGCAGTTAATAGAAGAGTGACAGATGTCATACACAGAAGTGTCCATTTGAATATGTTGCTTTATGGTCTGTTGTGACAGTTAAATGAAGCAGCTCAACAGCTGTCAGTGTGTTAGTGTTTTGGATTAAAAAAAAATCAACACACTTAGAAGAACTTTTCTCTTGTTTTTGAAAGACAATGACTTTGAAGGCACCCTCACCTCTGCAGATTGTTACAAGCGCTTTCTAAACAATTCACAAACAAGGTGGGGAATAACACTGAGATGTGTGATAGACCAATGCATTTTACTTTCTTCGGAGCTATGCAACTCTGTATCTTAGTAGGCCTTAAAAATTCCCATTCAGTTTAAATATGAGAAATGCAGCAGATTTAACAAACAGTTGTAGTAAGCTAGATATTCTTTGTTTTATAGTCTTTAAAAGGCATAGGCCTAAAAAAAAGCGATGCTTTCAACTGCGGAAAACAGAGGAAAGAAATCAATCCAAAAAGCTAGAAATAGGCAAATATGAACCCAGTGTAACTTCTGTCTTTTTCTGTTGCATTCAACCCGGAAAACTGAGGGCTGAATGCATGTTCATTTTAGATATTTCTAGGTTTTTGTTTTGTTTGTCAGTGATTGACTTATGGTGTAGTTAGTTGAAGCTCCAAGAAATCGTGTTTTGCCTGACAATTTTCTTGATTAACCTTTCAGACTCAACTATTTTAGTATCACAGTACCTGAATTTAACATGTGGGCAGACTCAGCTATGTATACCTTTTCATGTAACTGTGATACTTATCTATTTCTCAGGATCTCAGGGAACATCACCTATTGTTGCACAAAATGCAGCTGGTGGGATTCTCTTTGGCATGGTGCTTTTCATTCCCAGTTGTCAAACTGAATAGGGGCATATTTTTCAGCATCAAGGCTGCTGGAGAAGCAATGAGAGCAATTATTATCACAGTTTAGTCTTCCCCACCTGGTGTTCCGGCTGCTTTCTTCATTGAGTGTCTGCTTCTGTCTGACTGGCTGACTGGCTCATGTCAGAAAATGAGAAATGCAGAGGATGCCCAAGGTATAGACTGCTCACCAAGGCTTACAGGAGTGATTTAGTGAAAAGATTCATCTTCATCAGAACGTTTCAAGAATTGGAAAGAAGCATTTATGATGGCATCTGAGAGATCATGAAGGAGCCTGATAGTGGAAAAATGTATTTCTCTTTATCCATTTCTCTCCTGAATTGCAGTACTCATCAATTAGCAGGCAATTTCAATACCTTGTTTTGTGATCTTTTAGCATGCCCCTGTCTTCTGTCTTGTATCTCAGCTCAGAGATGCCTCTTCCAATTCTCACACATCTGTCCTTGATTTGGCTATTCTTAAATAATAAAAAAGCACTTTTGAATATTATGGAAAAACTGGAAAAGAAACAGATGAAATGAAAAAGTGTGTTTAGATTACAAGTCAGCTATGTAGTGAAGCAGCAGCGGGGCAAGAGGTTCACCACGGGATATTCTCAGTTCTGTGGTGGGGTGTGCCTTCCAGAGCAGCGTAGGGCATCCTTGTTAGCCCCAGTGATTTGTAAGCCACTGCAGTATCAGCTGGAGTTGATGGAAATATTAATGGAAAATACATCAACAAAGAAGCTTACTGATCTAACACTGAGGAATGTTGTTATGCTTTCTAAAAGGAATTTAGAATATTCTTTCTCAGCTCTATTAAGAATAGAGTTCAGTTAACCTAGGGAACTTGCAAGTCAGGGGTTAGATAATAGAGTTGTTTTTATGTTGTTTTTTTTTTTTAGCAAATTTGAATAGTCAGAGGCATAAGTGAAGCAGGTAAAGCATGTGCAAGGAATTTAAACACAAGATCATTATTATATAGGCAGAACTGCATCAAGATTTGAGCCATTTTTGGTGCCACAAAAGAATGATAAATGTATGGCTTTAGTTACTTTTAGTTCTGATCACAGTAACTTTTGGCTGGCTTCTCTTTCGTGCTCTTCTTTAATTTCCAGCTTAAGCAAGAGCCTGACATGTGGATATTTTAATTTATATTTCTCAAACCTCCAAAAATCTGTTGCTTTCAGCTGCTTTCTTTTAAAGCAAAAAGCAGAAATATTTTCCTCTGGAAAATATTTTCTCTCACCCTTACTTTTCAGCCATATGACAAATAAATGAGCTTTAATTACTGTTTTTATGGGAATTGAGTGTCTTTCAGGCTTTGGTTTCTAATTTTAATTTTGAAAAATAAAATGTGATCTCTATGTCAATAGAAGGCAAAGGAAGATTAGAAAGTAAGGCTCTACTTGCAGCTTTGCAACAATAGAATAAAAAGTGGAATAATGAACTGTAAATGTATCTAATTACATAAATAATGCATTTGTGTAATTGTCTAGTAGGGGTATGCTAATGAATCAATTGTTTTTAATTATAGCATGCTTGATTGTTTCAGAAACATAATTGGTTGTAATCAAGAATCAATTAAATGTTTGTAGTAATTGTATTTATCAAATTAAATATATTTTTATAGTTTAGAAAGGTATTCAGAACAGGAAGTACTAAAGGACTATACTAGTGATAGGTGTTGCTGAGAGACTTGGGTCTGTTAAACCTAGAGAAAAGAAGACTCAGAGGGGTTCTGATCCATGTCTATAAATATCTAAGGAGTGGGAGGCAGAGTGTCAAGGCCGGTCTTTTCTCAGCCATGTGTGGTGATAGCACAAGAGGAAATGGCCACAAACTGAAGCATAGGAAATTCCACACAAATGTGCGTGGGAACTTCTTCACAGCGCAGTGATGGAGCACTGGCACAGGCTGCACAGAGAGGTGGTGGGGTCTCCTTCTCTGGAGACATTCAAGATCCCCCTGGACACCTACCTGTGCAACCTGGGCTAGGGAGCTGCCTTGGCAGGGGGTTGGACTCAATGATCTCTGGAGGTCCCTTCCAACCCCTGCAGTTCTGTGATTTTGTGTTCATCCCATTGGGCTGATTGGGGTGGCAGTTAGTATAGGATAAAGAAGAAACATTTATTTTCATCTTATCACCATTTCCAATCTCATCTGATCTGTGAGGATAAACAAGGATTTAAACTTGTTCAGTATTCATAATTCTTAGCTTGCTTTATAAAACAAGGTGTGACAGCTACCAAGAAGTCCATGTGTGAGACTCTTTCAAAGTTGTGAAGCTTGTAATCAGAATGATACACCTTGCAGCAGGATGATGGTCTAGGAAGAATTCATAAGAGTTTCAGTTCTGTCTTCCCCGGCAAACAGTTAGCCCTAGATGTATTTTATATTCTAAATTATATTTATAGTAGTGTGCTGTGTGGAGCTGTTTGCTTTTACCTCAAACTAGTTATTCTTCTTCTTGCAAATAAACTTCAATAATAAAGGAACATTGTGTCTGAGATATACACAAAGCATAAGGTTAGAGGGCTCTGTATGTTGAAAACATTCAATTGTTGGCAAACTCAAATCATAGGAAAATGGACTCCTGTCTCACTGTGATATTTCCACACTTATTACAAGCACTTCTCACTTTCTTGATAGGGATGAATAAATATAATGAGAATTTTGTGTATAGAAAAGGAGTCTGCTTTTAATGATTCTGCTGGCTATAAAAATATGAAGGATGAGTATCTAAATTAAGCTAATATGACTCTAAGTGGATAGTGAGCTAACCAGGTAAGTGCTTTCTTTGATACCGTGTGTATGTGTTTTGTCAGTGCTGTAAACTTTGTTGGTCATAAAGGGACAATTTTAGATTTTTTCTATTGTGGATAGAATGGATTATCTACTAATTGCATAAAGTAAAGGCTGTATGTATAGTTCATGTTTCCATAGTCTTATTTGCTCTGATCAGTATATTTGATCAGCTTGCACAACCAGGGAAAACAAATCTGCACTAAGCAGTAGGCAAAATGCTGAGCTCCCCACTAAGGGATGCTATTTAAGGACATGGGATCTTATACTGTAGTTCCATAAAAAGAAGCATTTTTTTCTGATAAATATGGCAAATATATACATAGTAAATATAAAGAGTGCCATCTACTGACATATAAGGAAAGAATATATATGTCCACAAATGTGCAGACTCAATAAAGTTGTTGTTCTGCTCCAAATGGCTCCAGGTGCCAACCTTATCTCACCAGGGCTTGCCTTTTCACAGTAGTGCTGTAAAGAGACCAGAAAAGCTGCCAAATTTTCTGCAAAGTAAAACCCAAGGATGATGTGTAGGGTTTAATTGAAAAGGAGCATTTTTCTTTTAATTATTTGGAAGAAGCTGAAGTGATATCTCCTGAGGTGTTTTTTTGGTCTGGTGTCACTGAAAACCAGACATAACCTGTGCCCTACCTCTGGGTCTTCTCCGTAATGAATGGTGGGCTGGGTTACTTGCCCTTTGTTTTTTCCTCAGGAAACAGAGTGTGAATTCTTGTTTTACTGTAGAATAGTGTTGTAACAGTATGTGTCTTCGTTTCACCATAAGTTGTTCCTTGCTTAGATGAAATTACCAGAATTATTTAGTTTCCAACCTGTAGGAGCAAATTATTTGAGTAGTAAGTTTCTGAACTTCAGGATGAAGAGAATAATTGACCCTATTTTTTTTATTATTATTTTTTTTACCACTGCTTTCTGGAAATAAAGGTGCCTGTGGAAAAGAGAAAAGAAAAACAAAAGGGAAATTTAGGCTATATATCTACCTTTTTTTTTATTTTTTTCCTCTGAAAGCTTCAGCTTACTGCTCAGAACAGGTTAAAAGATGAATGAAACGTTAAGCAATAAAAACCTCATTAATCCATTGTATAAAAACCTAATTAATCCTTTGTATAAATCTGTGTCATGTTGCATCTCGAGTGATACATGCAGTTTCTGTCTCTCTGCTTCAAAACAAGATGTTACTCAAAGGAGAGAAAACAAAGATGCTGCTGCTGTACTTGAGAGGGTCCCATGAAAACATGGAAGGAAGTACTTATTCACCACTACTCACCATGGAAGAGTTGAAAGGCAACCAAATTAAAAAAATAAAAATAAAAATTACCATGTACTGATGAAACTGTAGAACTTGATGCCATAAAATGATCTGAGAGCCAAAATAATCTCCAGAGCAGATTAAAGAAATTGTGAGGAGTATTTTCGTTATCAAAGTTGTAGCAGTCACAACCTTCAGAAAGCCCATTCCCTCCTAACTTGGGCAACCAACAGTGTGGGTCCAGGAGATTAGTTTTATTCTTGTCCCATTTCTTATATTTTCCTTTAATTACAGCCTACTGGACCTAAAAGGAAGTAGATTATTAAACCAGATGAACTTTTAATCTAAACCAAAAGAACAGGCTTTTACTTTCTGTCTGAGAGTTGAGCTCCGTCTGCTCTCTGCTCTGTTTGTAGCCCATAGAGCTGAGCATTTATTCTGCATGGTGGTAGGGCTGCCACTGGGTGTCATTTGGAATGTCTGCCCACAGGCTCTGCTTTGGTTGTCCTTCAGGAATAAGTGTGCCCAGAACAAGTTCTTCATCTGGCATAGGTACCTAAAGTAACTAGAAGTTGCACCGCTGATTTTTGGATTCCTAAGATCTGTCCCTTAATTACAACCCAGTGGCAACATTTTCCAGTTCAGCTGTATCTTTCTTGAGTCAGAGGAAATTCTCTTAAGCAAAATGTTTTGATGGTAAGATACAATGGCTTCTCCAAAAGTAATGCCTCCTGTTTTATGATGTTGGCCCACAGTGTCGGAGGTGGTATTGCAGTAGGGATATAACCTTCCCATCAATGTTCTGTTATGTTTCATTGTTGTGTGATAGATGGCAGCAGACAGGCTAACAATGATATGTGACGTGAATATGCAACTTAAGCAAAGGTGTGGAATTAAATTTCCTCCATGTGGAAAAAATTGCACCCACCAACATTCATCGATGTTTGCTCAACGTTAATGGAGACCAAACAGTGAATGTGAGCACAGTGAGACCGTGGGTGGTGCATTTCAGCAGAGGCAACAGTAGGTAACTTCCGCTGGAGCAGATTTTTACTAGTATGGCATGCAGGTGTGCTGTCAAAAATGTGTAGCTAATGGTGGTTACTATGTTGAAAAATAATGTTTCGTAGCTGAGAATTTGCTCTATCAAATAGCGTTATTGTGCTTTTTGTACGTGTTATAGTTTCCATGGAAATAAACAGGAGAAAAACAATAGAAGGTCTTTGTTCCAGTCAATCAAAAAAGCTAGCATGGTAGGGTTTCTCCAGTGTCCTGCCACCTCAGTTTGATTTCTGGAACCTTCCTGCATACATACTAGTGTCACAATATCTGTTGAGATTGGTTTTGACTAAATGAGGCTGTCTGGAAAGGTATTAATGTCCTGATGCAGCAGAGTCTTATGTGATTCCATCTGGAGATGGGAAGCAAGCAAAACGGGAGTGCAGTCCTAATATCCTTTGTGCTGTTTGTCTTTTTTTTTTTTTTTTTCTTATTGAGTGGCGGTGCATGCCTAGTTTGAAGAAGTGGTCTTAAGGAAAGTTAATTCTATGTCAATGAAATAATTTGCTTGAGAAGAGCAGTTGGATGAGAAATAGCAATCCTTGCAGTGCCACAGTGTTGCACCACTAGACCAGCAGGTCACACTTTGCCAAACACAGAGCTCATGCATTTCTTTCAGTGATAATACTGTCAACTCCAATTTACAGCAGTCTGTTCTAATGCAGAGCTTACCAATAATTTGTAGTGATCAGAAGATCAATAAGATTTAGCGTTCGCATTTAGAATGAACAAGTAAGCATTGGGAGTCCTCCTGGGGGCTCCTTTCTCTTCTTTGGCTGCGACAGCTCTGAGTCCTCAAAGTTGAATTGATGTAATTTTAATTTTAGGATGTAAGAATCCAAACACTGGCTGTTTTTAAATTGAGCAACTCATGAAAGTAAAATCAGGGTGTAGTGTCAGTGATGGAATTTTATCTCCTTGTTTTTCAGCTTTGCAGATGCAAGCACACCCTGGCTAATGGCCTCGACTGGTGGCAGCAGCAGCAGCAGTAGTGTAACTGTTTTCCTCCAGGGCTTGCTTCCCCCCATGGAGTGACCTCTTTCCTAGCTCATAGAGATAAAATCTCCTAGATTCTTGACCTGATATGATGGAGGTGGAATCTGAGTAGCAGTTTTAAATCAGTAGTTTCCCCATGAGTAGGAGACATGGACTACACTCTACACCATGTAGCACATATTATACCTTCAAAAATGTAGTAAATAAACACCCTCCCTTCCCATAAATGCCATGGCTTTGGTGTCTTCTGGCTTAGAAGTGTTTCATGCAACCTGTTGAATTAAAGGGTTTATTTTCCCCTCTCTGTGTCTTAAGTTTTAGGTATATAACACTCAGCTGTTCCACAAACACTTTCTCAGAGCAGCAAGGCATCACTGTCACTGATGTCACAAGCCCCAGTGAGAAACATGTCATATGAAATCATGGAGGAAGAGGAGTCAGCAGCTGTTCCTGTGTTACTAGGAGAAAAATCCTTTAACAATCAAACACAAGAGTGATACAGAGGAAAACATATTTTAACTTTCCTAATCTCTAAAGTGTTGTGTTTTGTTTTTTTTTAATTTTATTTTAATGAATAAACCTGAAGTCTGTTTCTCTTAATGTTGTCATCTGTTGATCTACCATATCCCTCTTAAAAGGATATCATCAAGTTGAGAGCCATGCTTTTATATAAAACCAGTACTAATTTAAAGGGAAAAAAAAATGGTATTAGAAAAAAGTTTCCCTGACAAGAAGTGCCAATTATCTGTAATGCTTGTCACTAGTTATACCCTGACTAGACTATAGGACTGCAGAGAACTTCTCTAGTAAATTAGAAGGCCGTTCTGGATTTTGGGTTGTTTGTAAATATTATGTTTGTCTTTTGCAATGATCAAGTATATGTATGTAAATGTATTTGTGTTTAAAAGAGATGATACATCAACTGCAGCTATGGCATGACTGATACAAAGACATTCTTAAGTTTTTGAATTCCTGGGTAATTAAGAAAGCCAAAATATGAAAAATTATTCTTGCTGCACATACATAACAATAGGATGCAGATTAGTTACGGGGAATGTGGTGGGTTCCTGCTGAAATTTCAGTGTTTCCTAAACTGTAATGAGTGCAGACACTGGATTTAAATTGTATTAATATTACTGAATTGAGTCCTATAGGCATGAATTATTTCAGGTGGCATTGCAAATTTTCCCTAGCTACATAATACCTGCTCAGGAAAAACTATTCAAATTCTATTCTTGCTGCTGGAAGAAGCAGGCACATTAATCCACTTTGCTTACTTTGTAGTTATTAAAATTTATTATTTTGGAGATGATTTTTTCAGAACCTTGGCCACAAATTGCTATAAGTGCACCTCATAGGAAGTGATACTGCAAAGGATTCTTTTACTTGCATGCTTCAGTGTTAAGATTCAGGTAGCAGCCTGCCTGATCAGAAGAGGATTGACTCAATGTGGCCAGAATACATAGCTTGCTTATTGAGGGCCGTCTGTGTTCAATATTTTCTGAGGCTTTTCCTGTCTCTGTCATTTGTTGTGCTGACTGTTTTCAAGTGCATAACTGCTCCCAGTAGCCTGTAATTGCAAGGTCAGTCTAAGGTGAAACTCTCTTGTTTAGGGAAAGACATGAGCAGTCTGCTTAGGCCATATGCTGTTGCCTTGTCTTTTTCTTGAAACCTTTGGATATCTCAGCATGTTACATACAATGACTAGGGGCCCCAAAATCTTTCAAAATAAGTGACTGGAGACAGCTTAGCTTTAGTGTAATTGGGAGCATTGTGGAGTGTTCAAGCTTGAGTCATAGGTGGCATAGTAAGAAACTAATTCTGATCTGATATTTAGTTTTGAGGATGAACTCCACCACATTTCTGCATTTTTCTTGTGCACTTTTATTGCAGAGAATAAAACCCAGCAGGTGTTTATTTCTGTTTGTTTACAAAAGCATCATTTTCTCATGCCCATGGAATTGGATTCACTACATCAGCCAACAGCTAGTGTGTCTGGAGGAATGTGTTTCTTCTTTAAGAGTTGAGTTTTTCTTTAATATGAATGCAAAAACCAGGAAAGGGTTAAGGTGTGTAAGGATGCTGCCTCAACAAGCAGCTTGCTTATGGCCTTCCATTGATGTTCAGTCTAGATGTTCACTCCGTTAATTTGGTTAGAAGCACTTAGGGACAGAGATCTATTATTTCCTCACTGGAAGAAAAAAAAAAAAAAAAAAAAAAAAAAGACAAGTTAAAGCTTTTTTTTAAAATGCTTAAGGTTGCTAAGTAACAGTCTTCCATAAATTGAGTGCCTTCCGCAACAACTAATCTCAAAGTCTTAAAAAGTGAGAAATTTAAGGTGTGATAGATTTTCCTGCGTCCATGTGATAAACAGGCATTTGGAGTTAAACTTTGATCCCACTACTGTACATGGGAAAAAAAAAGAACACCCTCTACTGGCTTCAGTAATGAACATTTCTCCACTGATTCTTATCCAGTGTAGAAAAATATGTAGTATATTGTGTCTATTTGACAATTTGCTTATTTTTAATGAACTAATTATTAAAATGTCCAGGTTTCATCTGAATTCTTACATCTATGGTGCATTTTTGTTGTGGCAGAGAGATTTTGACAAGCGAAAGGTTGTCTTAAGTAATCTTAAAAAATGTAACAAGAGTGGGTGCCCAATTTTGGGCCTGGGGAGAGATAACCCTGCATATATGACAAGATGGGGGACGAAAGGCTGGAGAGCAGCCCGATGGACAAGGCAGCTGGGGGTTAGGGAAAGACACTGCACCAGAGAGTGGTGGGCATGGCTCCGTGTGCCAGAGTTTAAGGAGTGTTTGGACTTTGCTCTCAGGCACAGTGTTGGATTTTGGATGGTGCTCTGTGGAGCCAGGAGTTGGATTCTGTGATTGTTGCGGGCCCAATCGCAACGTGGATATCTTATGTTTGTTTCAAGCAGATGAAGAAATATTCAAATGTGGGAATAAAATCAAATGTTAGTGTAAGTTTAAGAAGAAAATGTATCAGGCTAAGTTAATGATGATTGTTTCCATCTGTGTGTACGTGCTGTTGCCCAGTTACTTGTGTTACAGAGATGTAACACTGATCTGCTTATTTTGCAATTTGGACAAAAGTAGAGGGAAGCAGGCTTGAGTTTTAGGTTGAGGACAGGAACCACATCCTCTGCTTCACAGCAGAATACTATATGGCATGGTACCTCTTGGTCAAGTCAGTGAATCTCCCACAGTGCAGAGATGCCTAGTCTAACAACATCTGGGTTGTTACCAGAAATGGAAGTGAACTAGACTCTGCATGTCTCCAAGTGATCTCTGCTACAGGAGATTTATTAGCTCTAGTGAAGTACTGCCCTGACACTTTTAGACCAGGGTTGGTATACCTGTGTGATACTGTGCTGCTCAGAGTAAGCAGATGAGTGTGATTAAGCAGTTGCTTGAGTGGTTATCCACTGTGATTCATGTGCGTTGTCGACATACCTCCCAGTAATTTTACTGGTGAGTTGTTTAGTTATGCCATATGGTTTCTATTTCTTTCTCATTTGAAGATCTCAGAGCTGTTGACAACTTACAAAAGTTGGTAAGTATTATTATTGTAGTTGGCTTTTATTTCTCTGGAAAAGTTTGAGGAGATAATTGGACTTGACTTGGAAGTGTTTAAGACCAGGTTGGATGGGGTCCTGGGCCTCCTGACCTAGTACTTGATCTAGTGGTTGGCAACTGCCTGTGGCAGGGGGATTGGAACTCGATGGTCCTTGAGGTCTCTTCCAATCCAAGCCATTCTGTGACTTAAAATGAAATGTGAATTTGTCACAAATACATAGAAGGCCAGTTTCCCCGCTCTCTCATCATGGTTGGATTTCTTTTCTGGTTTTCAAATATAATTGTAAGAACAGTGCTGATGCTGACATGCATAAGATGTTTATTTTGTGTCCTTGCAATTATCTAGAAACTATTGTAAGTTAGCACAGTTTCCAAAACACTTGTTACCTTATACATCTGGGATGAAGTACATTAATCTCCTTGTGCTGAGTCTGTTTTGC
This sequence comes from Odontophorus gujanensis, assembly GCA_013399175.1. NCBI lineage: Eukaryota > Metazoa > Chordata > Aves > Galliformes > Odontophoridae > Odontophorus > Odontophorus gujanensis. The sequence continues at coordinate 255,253 of VXAB01000674.1, forward strand.
CCATGACAGTAATTGGTGAGCAATCTTCCTGTCCTTAACTCAATCCTCAAGCCCTTTTCCATTGTATTTTCTCCTCCTGTTCCTTTGAGGAGTGAGAGAGTAGAGAGGCAGAGTTTAGTTTCCTGTCAGGGTGAAACCACCACACTCATGCAACTGCACTGTTAAGCAGAAACTGTTAGATTACATTCCTCTCTCTTCAGATTTAAGTTACTGAATGTTGTTTTATCTGTCTAAAACTAATTTCCTTACAGGCTTCTCATTTTTTAAATGAAAAACAAAAACAAACAAACAAACAAAAAAAAAAAACCAAAAACAAAAACAGAAAACCCTGTAAAGTCAGATCCTCTGTCTGTCTTCTGCTCAGTAAGAGTATTGAGAGAATACTGTCTTGGGAACGCAACTTTTGTTGCTTCTTCACAGAGGTATTTTTTGCATTTTAGGATCTATTAAAAACATTTGTCATGTTGTGACCATTTAGCCAAGTGATTCAGATTATTTGTAGCAGTAACCAGCTCCCTCATTACTCACTGTTCCATGAATCTGTCAGTTGTAACACTTAGCCACCAAAGATTTTCTATTCTCATTCATCAGTAATATCCCCTGATAATCAATTAAAAATATTGATGAGATTTAGACCAAAAATGATCTTTGAAGAACCTCACTGATCAGCTGCCCAATTCATTAATATTTTCCCTGTCATTTCATCTTCAGATATGTTGGTAAAATAGTAGTGAAGTCTGTGTTGCTGCTTCTATATAATGCCATTTTTGAATTGTAAGATTACAAAATCAAGATGTCATAGTTGGATGTATTTATTTATTTTAGAATCTAAGTTCTTCATCAACAAAAGCTTTCTTTTTTTTTAACATCCGAACATCATAAAACAAACAAAAAAAAATTATCAGAAACATTACTGGTTCATTTGACAAGACCCATTTACCATGTCACTTGTTGATGAAAATTGATTTATTTTTTAGCATCTGTCTTTGTGTTGATGGTCTCTGTTGTTGACACATCTATTTAGATATTTTAGGAGCCATATAAGGTTACTTAGGCTCTAAATCTTTATTTTTTATTTTTTACATAGATATACTTTTAGAAACTCACAACTGGATCCAAATTTACATTTTTGTTATCAGATAGAAATTGTCTGTATTTTGTTGTCAGGATCTTATTTCATTATCTATTTTGGGACAACTAGTAACTGTTATCAGTTTTAACTAAAACTTCTCTAATTTCCTTAATTCCAAAATACAGTTATGGTAATAGCTACTTAAATTTTGCCTACTTAATGTATTTGCAAGTGGATGTCCTCCATTTATCCCATCTTTGAATTTGTGAGTCGTACTTCTCACATTCTTATTTATCTGCTGAAAAGATAATGCAGACCCTCTGATAAACTTCAATTTCAATGTCATAGTATTATGATCCATTTCATTGGGTTTCAGTAATATTTCTAATACTTTATTTTTATTCTCTGTACATGAATAACTTCTGTTCTTCTGGCCATGTTCTTTCAAAGGTTTGCTGTGATTGCATTTATGTTGTTTTGAGAGTAGCTTACATAACAGAGTGTTTGAGCCATTATTACACTGTTGAGTGAAAAACTTTCCTGATTACCTGACCATGTTGATTCTCTTAAAGAGGGATGTTTTGCAAAGACAGAGCCAACTGAAGCATGTCGTAGAGGTATCGTAAGAGACCTCCCAGTACTTCACAAACCAAAATGTACCTCTTGATACCCTGCCAACATCTTAGCTCACATGTAGCCTACCATACAGATTTAGCTGATTCCTTCTTTTTGAGGGAAAAGAGGCATATATGATATGACTTTCCAGATACTCATCTCTTTCAGTAACTCTAAATTCTTCCCAGATTAGTCAATTGCAGGTTGGTAAGTCATTAAAAGTACCAACAATAGAGGCTTACTGGCAGAGGAATGGCTCTTTCTCACCTTTTATCTTTTACTTTTGGAAGATAGGAAAACCGTCCTGCTTGTTCATCAGCACAGACACTCAGTGAACATTATCTCCACACAAATGCTTTCATAACTTTGTCATAAGCCTGCATTTTGAAATGGCCTCTAATTCAGTTCTTTCTTCCAGTGGCTTGTTCCTTTTCTTCAGATGCCTCTTTCAGCATGTCATTCCTTAGATCCACCTGTGAAGACATATTAAAAGTTCTCACTCTTGGTAGATGAATGGTGGCTTGCAAATTGGCATTGCGGTTGTGTACATAAGCAAAATAACTTTGAAATGCATCTTAACTTTTTTTTGCAGACTACAGTTGCAGTACATTGTCACCAACAATACAAACATTAGAACTCTTTGACTTGTATCAAAATTGTGGAAGTAGGAAATACATGTGTTATTTTTCCAAACAAATTCCTTACAAATGAATGATTTGTCTGTAGAAGAAAATTGCACTTATTTCTGCATGATTTCCAGTATTACCCTATGAATGTACAATTTTGTAAGATAGACAAGAAATGAAAAAGGTTACAGGAAGTAAATCATCTATCAGACATCAGCTACATTGTGTTTTATTACTTAGATAATAGCAAGTCTAAGGAATCTGGTGAATTTAAAACAAATTGTTTAGCATTTTCTATGGGGGCTTCTCCATTCTTTTCTCAGATTTGTGCTTTCTTTAAAAACACACTTTTTATGTTTTGAACATAGCCAAAAAGTTCATTATTTCTATTAGAAAAGAAGTTATACAACATGAAACTCTTTTATTGTGAGATATTTATTTGTTATCTACTGTAGTAATTTACAAATATGCTTATGAGAACCTGCACTCATGGGCATAAAACTGTCTAGACAGAAAATTCTGGTTATGTGAGAAAAGAACTTTCTTCCACTTAATTTAAATGCAGTGTTGAAATGAAGCTTTAGTACAAAGGGATTTAAAGATATCGTATTTTGGAGATTGAGTTATTGTGGTATTATGTTAATAATAAAACATTTTCATAGGTCATCAAGCTCATAATGAAAAGGATTGATTAATTTAGGGAACCTATACAGAAAAATTAAGGCTTTTTAAAGTATTCATGACACAGACCCCAGCAAATAACAAGTGCCTTATTAAGAAGTTCTGTTGCTAGGAGACAGTAACCACAGTGCTGGAATAACATGTTTTTATTTCATATAAGAAATGCTGTTTAATGCCGATAGTTAGGTAATGAGCAAGGATAGCTATGTGATATTGTGCAAATGCTTAATTTGTGAGACAGAAAGGCACTAAAAATTGAAAGTCTTTAAAGTATACCTTAGTGTCATGTGCCACAGGAACAGACTGGTGGCGAAAATCTGCTTGAAGTCTCACCAGAAGTAGGTAGACAGCCTGTTGCAAAGCACTCAGGTGGAGTAATTACAGTACATAAATCAAAGAGGAATAAATAAAGACAATAAACAGCTTTAAAAATGAGATGTTTATACAGCTGTTTAATCTTGCAGATACAGAATCAAGTTAAGCAATGGAAAGAACGATGTGATTCATAATGCCATGTAATAAGCTGTCTGAAAACAAAGTCTGTGAAAGCACAAGAAGAGAGACAGGAAGGCTCAATATCACCAGAAGGAATATGGTAATGCATTATAGGAGCAAGCTTTCGAATGACCACGTCTAAAGAAATATGAAAACAGCAGATTCTTTGTAGAAACAATATCATAAATAATATCCATCACTTGTTTTAACTAGGGAAATTGTGCTAATCTAAATATATGGACAGAGAGACTTTGACCCAGAAAACATGTTCCACCTCAATAATGCGTAGTCATAAAAGCATGACAGAGAGGCTTTCTTGTTGAGGCAGCATCCTAGAATTCACCTCATGCTTGTGTGTGTGCTCTCCCTGTGATCCAGGTTGCCAAATTCGCTAGCTTTTGGTGTTCCTTAAAGCTATGCTGATAGTTCTCAGCTGGGCTATGGGGAGATGCAGATTTATTGCTTTAATTCTACTACAGCTAGTAAGTACACAGGCTTTGGTGTAAAAGTTGTTCATACAGGAGGAGATACTTTTATAACACCAGCATCTAGTCACTCTCCCAAACTTCCTTTCTACATCTTTTCAATGAAAGCAGCCCACAAGCTGGATGTAGCCCCTGTTGCTGATTCACACACGTCTTTCTTCCACATTGATTAAAAGAGAATATTCATTTTACAACACAAATATATGCCCTTGCTAAAATCCTTTCTTTAATCATTTAACTGGTGTTGATTTTATGTTGTATGAAAACTTACCAGAACTAATGCAGTGGGTGAGTAGCATAAAAATAATCACAAGTTTTGAACGCAGGTAAATATTTCATGTTCTCCCCACCACCACCATCTACTTTGGACACCCTTCTGGAAAATGCTTTTGTGAATGGCTCTACTGGCAGAATTTTGCATGGAAACACCAAATGTTAAATACATGTAAGTATTTGTGGAAATCTTATTTTCATCTCTTACAAATGTAGAGTTGTTCCATTAAGTTGAACCATTCAGGCAACAGACAAAAAGTGCAACTTGATATTTTCAACCAATGAGAAGTTAAAGTAAAAAAACAATTTCATGATGAAACTGTATAGGCTCAGGGCTGATTTATAGAAATTGCTTAGTGAATAATGAATACATTTGTGATTTATGTGAAATCACAAAAATTGCAAGCTGCTCCTGGTTAACTCACAAACAGGACATAACAAAATACAAAACTTAATTAATTTGAATAATTTATTCCTCTATAAAGTCATTCATTCAACTTGAAATAGATTTCCATCCCTCTCCTCAGCAGCTTTATGCCCAAATTAAGGAGGTAGCCAGAGGGGACGTGCATTTTGCACATGATCAGAACATCTCCAGGAAATATACTAGGGAGAAATTTGAAGTTGACTGGATTTGCAGCTGAGGACCACACAGAGAATGTCCTGCAATTTTTCTCTGCCTCTGCTAGTAGCAAAAACTAAGGAACTCACTCACCCATTGTTTGGTGATGCTTATGGAAACCTTTCAGTATGGTTCAGATAATACCTGAGAATGGATTTCCTACTACAAGTTAATATATTTTTTGAAAGGTATATCCCTTTGGCGTAAGCTCAGTCAATCTCTAGAGCTGTTTATGGGCCCAACAGTAGCAGATAATTCTTAAAAGGAAAGAAATGTGCCCTTCATTGTTGCCAGTGTTCCTGGAAAAGCTGTTTTCTATCCAGAAGCCAATCACAGATTTCCCAATCCATCAAACTTCAGCACATATCTATTCAATACCAAAACAAGGAAATAATTGCCAGACATAAATTCAGATATTTTACATAGATGTGAAATCACTCTGCAATACGACTGCCTTTGGCCAGTTCCCATTAAAAACTGCACTGATAGTACAAAGTTATCTATGTCTCTTCAGTCCAGTTTGCAAAAGAATACAATTTCCTGAGCAGAGCAGGAAACAAAAAGAGCCATTTCCTCTTTCAGGAAATCAGTCATCTTTGTTTTCTGTGCAGTTTGTAAGCTTGCAAACTTTTTCTTCCTTTTCAGACACTCCCTCCAACAACTGCATGTTTTCTGCTTCCATGCTGAAACTGCCACAGCAGGCTCTTCGTTTGCAGTCTGTTTTCATGGTCCTGCTGCATAGCTTCTGCTCCAGCATTGCCATCTTTTTACCCAAAGCCATCCGTTCAGGTTCACACCTATCTCCAGATTTTCACAAGAAATGAAGCACAAAGATTTGTTCTATCCAGGAAACATGGTTACTGTCCCTCACTGGTATTCTTGCTGACTGACCTCAGGATCATGAGGTGAGGAAATGCCCATTAAGCTCTAGGACAGGAATGATGTGGAGGGACATCATCTAACATGTAGGTAGGGCTTTCAGTCAGGATTAACACTATACCATACCAAAAGATCACAGCTATGACTGGCAAATAATTTAATTCAGGTTTGGAAAATAAACCCTTTGAGGAATTAAACTACATTTTAGTTTCACTAGAGGTTTATTATTATTATTAATTTTTAAGTTGAATGTTGACAGTGCTTCTCATCAAAAACCTGTATCCATACCAGAGATCTGAGAATGGATGAAGTAGAAGACAGGAAAACAATATATTCCAGTGGAATAGATAAATGATGGAAGAGCATTTTGAAAAAAAAAACCAACAAAACAAACAGCTGAGAAAGTCATGCAGGTGCTGCTGGATTTTATTATTTTTTTTTACTATTATAAATTGAGAATTTATTTTAAATTTTGTAATCAGAGTTACTTCATTTAGATGCGCAGCTATGAAAAGTAAAATAAAACAATGTCCTAAATAAGTTGTCTTATGTTTCTCTTTTCTGCTGAGGTCAAGTTCATTATTGTAACTTTGTGAGTGTTTTTCATAGTGCCACTGCCAAATGACATTAAAATTACTAATAAAGAAGTAGATTAAAAGAACATGATTAAGATTGCAAAGTCAGGAAAAATCATAATTAAGGTTGCCTGTGCAATTTTAACTCAGTTCCTGTGTGGATATCCATCCTGATAAGAGTGTTTTAATTACGTAGCCATGGCCTTTTTTTTTCCTTTCTTTTTTTTTTTTTCCTTAGGGCACTTCCCAATCACTGAGCACCATCTTACTGATTCCTCTTAAAATGGTTATATTTTCATGGACTTTTTTTTGTAATTTTTTTTATTTAGAGGGCAGAGGAAAAATAGTAAGGTTCTTACACTTACAAATCAGGACATTCACATGGTGACAGCATGATTTCACCATATTGTAAATTCTGTAGAACATTAGTTCCTTAACTCTAACAAAATACCCAACTAATGCTTTTGGAAGGGCGGCAGCCCTGTTCCCTGTCTTCCTCAGTCCCACAGAACTCAAATTCAAGTCCCAGTATCTGAGTGTGTATATATATAATTTATGTGTATAAATAAAAGCATCATGAAGCAGAAGTATGAATGAAACTGTAAATATAACTTTATTATGGAAACTTTTGGCAGTGGTTTCATTATTTCTCATTTCACATTTTTTGAAAATGCTACGGAGAAATTGAGGAGTAAATGGAAAGTTTCTGAATGTTTATTTTCCTTATACTTTAACTCTTAGATTATTTCGTTGTAAGAACGATGACAGAGGACTACAAATAGTATGAAGGGCAAGATGTGTGAGGAGTAGCTGAGGTTCCCTGGTGTGTTCAACTGAGAGGAGGCTGAAGGAAGGCCTCATCGTGGCTTACAGTTGGACTCAGTGATCCTTATGGGTCCCTTCCAATTTGGGATGTTCTATGACTCTATTATTTTTAGCATTGCTGTTCTTTGTGTACTATGAGTTGGATCCCACTCATTGTTTTCCTCATTATACAAGAAATCTAGCACACTTTCAGAAAAGCCAGTAAGAAGTTTAAAAATAAGGAATTGATTTTATTTTAAATATAATTTTTTGAAAAATATCTGCTTGATTCTCAGTGCATTTTTGCATTTTGCAAAATTAAGATATTACTTAAATTGATTATGAAAACTCTAAAAGCAGATAACATAAGAAAGAACCAGAAAAAAGGGAAATCTACCCTGTTGGTACTAGCTTGGCATTCACCAGCTGGTTTTTGTAAATCTTCAATCGACCTTCTTGACAGGAACCATTTGAGTGTCAATGAGAATGAATACGAAGCTCTGTACCTTGAAAGGAGGAACTCCTGTTAAAGCACAGTCTGTTCTTTGCCAGGCTGGGGAGCAGCTCTGATCGAAGAGGCCTAGTGGTCTTGGTGGACCAGTGTGTTTGATCTTTTTTCTTCTTGTATCGCCTCTAATAACTTGTGTTTTTGAGAGGAAAAAAAAATAGTAGTTTTCAGACTGTGCATCTACTAAAATGTCTGAATCAAGGAATTATCAGTAAAAAATCTTTCAGAAACGATACTGTGGAAGAAACTACTACTGAAAAAAGGTGAGGTTTTTACTCAAGATTTTCTAGTCCTGGCATAACGTGGTACTGATAATTAGCCTGACAGTTTCTGAATCATCGCTGGTCTGTGTCTGGCCAGGAAGGTTCATGTATAAAGATTGTTTTGACCAATCTATATCTGTCTGCAGAGTTGAACCTCAATTATCATATCTGACAAAGAATAAGCTGTTATAAAAGTTATATGGGAGGTCTTAAAATAAGCTTTCTCCCTGGTGATTGGCAAGAGAGGCTGACTGGCTTTAATGTAGTGTACTGAAGAGCATTCCTGAATTGGTTTCACCTTTATTTCAGAGGAACCAGAAGGATAATCATTTAATAATTTCAGGTAAGTGTTGTCACGATCAAGAGAAGAATGTGATTCATTTAAATTTGGAAGAGGATCTCAGTGACTGCTTTGCATCAGTAAACTTCGGCGTGCTCTGTAATTTGTCATGCTCGACAGCAAGAAAACCAGGTTGAAGGAAGTGCATGTATAATGCTGTTAGAACAGTTTTGAATTTAGCTGAACTTTACTCTTCAGTTCACTGACTGGTGTGACATTAAGGACACAAGAAAGGTCAGTTAAATGGCAACATCAAAAAGTTTCTTAAATTAGAAGATGGCTTTTGCCTGTCTTCAGGCTGCTGGTGAATCCTTTGCAAATTATCATGGTGCACCAGTAGACAAACACTCTATTCTATTTTTTCATCTATTCTAGATGTAAAAATATGTACTTTCAATCTTCAAATTATTTGCAGTGGTACAGCAACATTCCCAAATTTCCATCATGATCAAACAGAAAACAGATTTTTGAAAAGGTGTTACTTAACAATTTCCGTACGTTCTGAAAGATGGAGGCTTTGATTTCTGTAAAGCTGTTTATGGTACTACTTAAGATTTGACCTCTACCTTAATGATATTATAAGCCAAAATATAATTAATATTTCTTTCTAGCAATAGGGCCAGCAGGTCCGTTGTTGCTCAGGAAAGGAAAACATTATACATACGCCAAGTATGAGCTCCACATTTTGGGATTCTGTTTGTACCAAGCAGGGTTAAAGTTTGTTAGATAAAGGAGCTGTAAGTGATAACTTGAAGTGCAGAAATAAAAGACTGTTTGGTTTACTTAGTATGACCTACAAGATTTTAATCTCAATGGATTTCCTTCACAAATTGTAGACAGTTTGGCATATATTTATTCACTACACCCAACTCTTCTTCATGTAAATGGTGTTGAAAATTCTTGTGAGTCTGGCAAAATTCCAGTATTAGCAAAAAGACAGAGAAGCACCTTGACTCTTTGAAGATCAAACAGTAACGAATAAATGAGTCTTTCTCAAATGCCCACAGATGGAAATTAGGCCTGATCACTTACGGATGAATGTTAGCAGAATAGTGGCATAAATTAAAAATACCAATAAAATACTATTCAAGTGATTTAATCAAAGGTATCAAGGCCAACTAGTTCAAGAAAGAAAATGAAAAAGAATAATTCTATAGGTGACTGCTGATATAACCTGTTGCAATTAATACACTTCAGTGCTCTTGATATGCCTGCATTTGATGAATGTAGTGGTAACGATTACTGAATCTATCAAAAATAAGCATATTCATTGAGACTGGCTTTTGAATTTAGAACAACCATAACAAAAAGTTAAGCAGTTGGGCTAATTTGAGGAACCTCAAAACTGCATTAGGTAGTAGATTATGATAAAAAAGAGCACTTAGCAGAGTAGTTTCCCCAAGTCCCTAAAAGATCCTTATGCATCAGTTCATTTTATGAGCTAAACTCTTTGAAGATGGGTTTTGCCGGTGTAGGTGTGTGTGATCACTATGATAGACTTTTCTGAGCGTTGATATAGATTGATTGATTCTAGATAGAATTTGTTCCCCCAGATTAAAAAGTCAAGATACTGCTTGGAACTACTTTCTGATTTTCTGTTAAGCACCATTTTCCCCTACACTGTAGCAGCTCACATAGGTGAGAATCTGTATGGACAGATTCTGAAAAGAACAGTTAAGTGCTCTTTAGAAATTCTTTCTCAATGATAGTTTTCATTTTTGTTGTTCAGTATAAGCTTTGATCTCTGTAGATCAACTGTGAATGGATGACTCTGTGGATACAAACTACATCTTAAAGCTGATTCTGTTCTTTGGGTACTGAATCAATAGCATCTTTGCCACTGACATTTATCACAATATAAATACAAAACAATTATAACATATTAAAATTACTATTATAATGATAATGAAAAAAAAAAATTGAAAGAAACTTGACACACAATATGAAATCCATAGGAGTCCTTCATAGTTCATTGCTCCAAATAATTGCACCTTAGTAGTGTAGTTTCATTTTCTAAGGAAAGGTTCCGTAAAATATAACTTTAACTACTTCACTGTTGTCAGTTTTTTATTTACTGTGAGAGATGCTTACATTTTATTGGTTTATTTATTTTTGGGTGGAGTCCCCTTCTTGTTTAAGCCCTTCAAACCATCTTAATTTTAAGTTTTAATGGGCAAATTCCCAGCTTTCTGATATTCTCTGTTAGAAACCAGTCCCAAGTCTGTCATTGTGATGGTAAGGAACAGAGTCTTTGGAGAGGAAACATCTCATTTGCAGTGAATTCCTGGATGGCTTTTCTTAAATTGGTTCTTCCCCAGGAGTAGCTTATAAATGTGGTTATTCATTTAAATAGTTTACTACTGGGAAAACAAAGCTCTATAAAGTACAAGATCTCATTTGCAAAGGGGGTCCTGGGGACTGAAAGACATGTGCCATGTGTTGTAGTTTCCATCTTCTGCTTTTTCTGCCGTTAGGAAATAATTTGAAAATTACCTAAAATAGGAACAATAATCTCAATGGCTAAACAAAAGGCTCACATCCGTCTCCACAGCAGAACCCAGAGTGCTAGCCTTCAACAATGGTTACTGTAGTCCTCAGAAGAAAGGACCTGAGTGGTTATTGAGAGGACCAGCACAGCTTTTTCCCAGGAGGTATGTCATGCACTGTGGTTGAGGGAAATTCTGGCTATGTGTCTGCTAGGAGGAAGAACATGCCTGGGACTGCACTTTGGTGATGAGAGTATCAGACGTACCATATGTCCAATGTCTGTGTCCACGTTCTGAAACAGAGACTGCTTCAAAAATATCTTTGGAAAGTGTCTTAGCTGCTGCTAAGTCTTGAGTCATGACCAAAGTATGCCAAGGATCAATCTAGCAATTTAGTAATTGACGTCTAGTACAACTTTGCTTTTAGAGATCCCTTGCAATTATATAATGAAATATACATAAATTATAAATTACATAAATATAATTTTAGAGCAAACTAAATCTTTGCATCATTCATATTTAGCTAGTATTCCAAGCATAAAAAGTCCATGGAAACAAGGCTTTCTTCATACATCTAAAATCTCTTGAAATTGTTTCTTGGATAGCATGAAGAATATCTATCAGGAAACACGCTTAGAACAGTCACAATAGTAATGAATAGCCCTGAAAATAATGGCCCCCTTACTAATGATACTCCAGCACTCTCTCTTTTCATGTAACATGTGCTTGAAGCATCAGAATAATGTTTTGAATGGTATGAGAATGTTCCGTATTTGTTGGAATTGCACCTGATATCATCCCAAATTTTAGTTTTATTATCTAGCAAAATAAGAAAAAATTCTCAGAAATAATTGTATGCTATTCTTTTCCAGTTATACTCAGTGCTGTCGGTGAGGCCCTTGCGCAGTCTGTGTTTGGCTGAATTCTCTTTGGAGAATTTAAGAGACTTCAGAGGCATTTCTAAAAGCATTTAGATTAAATACAGAGTGCAGAAAAGAGAAAGGAGGTCCTTTTCATTTGATTTTGATTCTTCTTTTGTTCTGTACTGTAACATCTATCGTTTGGTAAGTAGCTTAAACATTTGGTAAATGTTTTACTAGGCATGCTATTACAGCTAAAATTTGATATTTAAAATTTAATGATTTTAATATACAGAGAATAATTTGTGTTGTCATGCATAAATGAAGATGACAAAAATCCTTTTAAGATAAAGTAAATAACTTAAATGTATGCATATTTATCCCATTTATTCCTCATACTTTCTGTCATCTATTTTATCATAAATACAGGAACTAGCTTCAATCCCTAAAGTAAGCGGTCAAATGTAAGAATGCAGAGCATACTCATGGATTTCTGAAATTCCAGGGAAAATTTTAATCTAGATTTTCTAAATGGAACCAGTTGTTATATTCAAGACATGATTTTTATTTATTTTTCAGCAGGTAACTAGGAGAGGTGAGATGAAGTTTCATATAGTTATGGAAACAGTATTTTATCATGTTGATATTTGTCTTCTCTCAACAGAGGTTTCTATTAGTGTCATGTACAATTAGGTCTGATTATTAATGGTTTCATGAAAACATTTTTCCCCTTTCCTACTTCATTGTTCATTCTGTCTGGAAAGGAGATTTCTCACAAAAAAAAAAAAAAGACAAAAAACCCAGTTGCCGGAATATAATAATATTTTAATTTTATAATAAGCATAGGTTTTAGATTTCAGTTGATTTCTTTTTTTTTTTTTTCTTCTGTGATCCAAGGGAACAGAATCTATGCTTTGCCATTTTTCCTGTCTTTATTACCTAATTGTTACTTTCTGTTACAAGTTGTCATTCTTGAGGTGGTGCTGGGGCCTGTCCTGTTCACTATCTTTACTGATGTCCTGGATGAGGGGATTGAGTGCACTCTCTCTAAGTCTGCAGATGACACCAAGCTGGGAGGAAATGTCGATCTGTGTGAGGGTAAGAAGGCCCCATGGAGCTATCTGGACAAGCTGAATTGCTGGGCTGAGGCCAATGGGATGAGCTTCAACAAGTCCAAGTGCCAGGTCCTGTACTTTGATCAGAACATCCCGAGGCAGTGCTACAGGCTTGGGGCAGAGTGTCTGGAAGACTGTGTGGAAGAAACTGACCTGGGGGTGTCAGTTGATGCTCAGCTAAACATGAGCCAGATCTGTGCCCAGGTGGCCAAGAATCCCAATGGCCTCCTGGCTTGTATCAGAAATAGTGTTGGTAGCAGGATCAGGCAGGTGATCATCCTCTGTACTCAGCACTGGTGA
>VXAB01000675.1:0-28016 GCA_013399175.1 Odontophorus gujanensis
GCAACTGCTTTGCCATGTTTCTCAGGAGAAGGGAATGACAGCAGCTGTCAAGCACTCTGGTCGAGGAGCACTCCTGGCAGGTGCAACCGCATTTGTTGGGGGCTTGGTTGGAGGTCCACCTGGTATTGCTGTAGGTGAGTGTGTTTGCTTTAGGGTGAGAGGTGTGGTTATCTCACAGAGTGAAGAAACTGGCAAGTCTCCTTAGTAGGGGCAAGTGTACTGGCAAGGTTTAATTTAACTGAGCTTTAACAATGCCGTTTTACATTTCATTCTTTCGGAAGAGTGCTTTTAACAAGTGGTACATCATAATGGTGCTCATGACCAAGCTCAGTGGGTGGTGATCAGTGGTGCAGAGTCTGGCTGGAGACCTGTGACTAGCGGTGTTCCCCAAGGGTTAGTGCTGGGTCCTGTTCCGTATCTTCATTCATGACCTTGATGAGGGGATAGTGTCCAACCTCAGCAAGCACACAGCAGATACAAAGCTGGGAGGAGTGGCTGACAAGCCAGAAGGCTTTACTGCTATTCAACAGGACCTGGACAGGCTGGAGGGCTGGACAGTAAGAAACCGAATGAAGTTTAACGAAAGCAAGTGTAGTGTCTTGCACCTGGGAAGGAATAACCACATGTATCAGTACAGGTTGGGAGATGACCTGCTAGAGAGGGAGTCTGAGGAGAAGGACTTGGGTGTCCTGGTGGATGACAGGTTGGCCATGAGCCAGCAGTGTGCCCTGGTGGCCAAGAAAGTCAGTGACATCCTAGGGTGCCATTAAAAGGCGTGTGGCCAGCAGGTTGAGGGAGGTGATCCACCCCCTCCGCTGTGCCCTGGTGAGGCCTCACCTGGAGTACTGTGTTCAGTTCTGGGCTCTCCATTACAAAAAAGACAGGGATCTCCTTGAAATAGTCCAGTGGAGGGCCACAAAAATGATAAAGGGCCTGGAGCATCTCCCCTGTGAGGTAAGTGTGAGAGACAAAGGGACATGGCCAACCTCTTCGGCAGTCTGTGGGAACAGGACAAGGGGAGAAGACCATAAACTGGAGCATAGTTCTGCACCAGTATGCAAAAGCACTTCTTCACAGTGAGGGTGACAAAGGACTGGCACAGGCTGCCCAGGGAGGTTGTGGAGTCTCCTTCTCTGGAGACATTCAAGACCCTCCTGGATGCCTACCTGTGCAACCTGGTGTAGGGAGCCTGCGTTGGCAGGGAGGTTGCACTCAGTGATCTCTGGGGGTCCCTTCCAACCCCTACAATTCTGTGATCCTGTGATAATGGTTGTGTTGGTGTTCTCTTTTAGGATGACAGTGACCTTGGTGACTTAAAATTCCTTTTGTTTTTGAGATCAGAAAGCCTGATACAGATTGGAGCCTTAGGTACTGACTCTTCAGAGCCCTGTGAACTAGCTATTAGAAGTTGATGAACTTAGTCCCTATGAACACCTTCTGAAATGTGGACATCATTTTTGTAGGAAGGTTCAGTGTGCATGTTTACAGAAGCTGTATGCTTGGCTCATACTAGGGATCTGTAGTAAAAGATTTTGTGTTAATGGTCACTGACAAGGCAGTGTTTTCCATGGGGTGGGATTCATGTAACAACAGAGCTTGTCCTAAAGAGACCAGTGCCATAAGGAATATTGTTTGATTTCTGAAAGAAGATATGCCTTGTTCGCTCAGCTCTGCACTGATTTCTGATGGGGAGGTGAACACTACTGGTGAAGCATCCCTCTGGAATTTCAGGTCCAACAACAAGAGAGTAACATCTCTTCATTTTCTAGGAGGAGCTCTTGGTGGACTGCTTGGTGCTTGGATGACCAGCGGACACTTCAAGCCGGTCCCTCAGATTTTAATGGAGTTGCCTCCTGCTGAGCAGCAGAAACTCTACGATGAAGCCATTACTATAGTCAGGAGCCTAGACTGGACTGATATTGCTCAGCTGACTGCACTTGTAATGGGAAGTGGTCATCTCCAGCAGCAGTTGGCAGGAGTGGTGATAAATTACCTCACCAGAGAGCTAAGTGCAGAGATAAAGTATGGAGAATAAATCTTCCCAGAGTGTGTTTTTAGACTGTAGCAAATTTTGCTCTGACAATTGTGGTTCTTCAGTGTATCAATTATTACTTACCTTTACTAGTTATAAATGTAGGCAGATCTAAGTATTACCTTGTTTTTCTTTCTTTTTTTTTAAACTGAAGTTATTATTATTAGTTTATTGTATTATCCTGTCACTGCCTTGGTATGTTATTTGAAGTACTGTGTACTGGGATTGAATTCAAGATCACTGAAGGGAATTCTGGTTCTCTTGCCATGTAATGTAGCACTAGGTAAAATTTTCAAAGTCGTATTTTATTTAGGAGATGTAATCCTGTTTGTAGAAGTGCTTTAAATTTCTTCTGTGTACGGCATGAATGCTAAAGTAGCTAGGGCACTTTGAGGAATTTTACCTGCTGTCTAAATCCTACAAGGGAAAGTTGCAAGATGTTATTTCTACTGTGAACTGAAAAACCTCAAGCCTTTCTTGATTTTTTTGACTCATTTTTATTTTAATTCTTGGTAATTCATTTCTGTGAGAAGAGAAACCAATACCTGTTTGGAGGAACTTAGAAGAACAGGTACAGAAAATCTACAGAATTAGTAGTTCCTGCTATCCAAAAACTGGAAGGTGTGGCAAGGATACTGGTTAAAAAAGGGATGTGAGGGAGAAGGGCAAATCTGACATTTTTATACAATTAGGATAGTCATTTTAGCATGCATTTCTCAACTGATTCTGAAAATCTGATCCTCTGTTTTCATTAAAATATTCCTACAAAGCATCACAACGTTCTGTGTTTGGCTTTAGAGTACATGAACTGTTTTAAGCATGGAGGAAGATGGGGAAAAGAAGCGAGTTGTGACAAGTAACTAACTTTTGGCAAAAATTAGGACACAGAGAAGATATATAGCAGGTATGTAAATGTTGTGATTTTGTGGTTTTGATGCCGGTATTCCACATCAGAACATCATGCTGGGAGTTAAGGAGTCAGTGCTGTGTTGGGGAGTGGAAGAGGGTCGGAGCTCCAGACCAGACTCCAGGCTCTCTCCTGCTCGGCTCGCTCTGCTGCCGTGGAGATTCAGCACGTGTGCTTCCCCTGCAGTTTTTTCCTAACGTAAGCTCTCAGATTTGGTTTGGAAACTTTGTCTCTCAATTGTTCGATTTTATTATATTTAGTAAAGTTACTGTTCCTCCTCAAATCGTGCCATTATTCTTCTGTAGATCCATCTATTATCTCCATTCCCCTCCCCCCCTTTTTCTCCCCCAGAGCACACAGCTCTGCTCAGGTGGCTGCGTGGCCACCAACTGTGTAGTTGTTTTTTTATTTTTCCTTTTCTCTCTCTCTCCTTTCTTTCATTCCCTTGTATCCCTGTCACAGATAACACTGTGACAGTAAACTACAAACTGCCAGGTGGGTTTGAATGAGGTTCTGCGTGGTCTTTGTCCTGGAGCCATACCCAAGGCAGGATAAGGCCAGCAATTGCTTGAAGCAAAGGGAATATGCTGTAGAACTGGATGGAAACTTTCTCACATTGTTAAATGCTGTAATTTGCCCTTGTTCGTTTTTCTGAGTCCATCCAAATGACTGAGTCTTCTGCTCTATTCTGTGGCTTCTTTTACAGTTGCAATGAGAGTCATCTTTTTGCTAGCAAAAAAATCTGAGAGGTCATTAGCTTATGATTTCCAGAAATGAAAGTGAAAGCAATTCTTTTTTTTTTTTTTTTTTGCACAGTGACTCTGACAGTGGGTTGTTAGTCTCACTGACTCCAGAGCAGTAAGCAGCAGGGTTTCGTCCCAGTTGCAGTAATCAACTTAATTGTCTTTTTCAGGACTGTACCCAGGCAAGATGCCCATCCGTGTGGATCAAATGATGCAACTGCTTTGCCATGTTTCTCGGAAGAAGGGAATGAAAGCTACTGTCAAGCACTCTTTTCGAGGAGGGATGGTGACTGTTACAACTGCATTAATCGGAGGCTTGCTTGGAGGTCCACCTGGTATTGCTGTAGGTGAGTGTTTGCTTTAGGTGTAAGAAGTGTGGTTAACTGGCTGATTATTTAAAAACAAAACAACAGCAGAAGTCTATTTAGTAGGCACGATTTGAAGTGAAGGGGCAAGTATTGGCAAGGTTTAATTCAACTGAACTTTAACGATGCCGTTTTACATTTCATTCTTTCAGAAAAAAGCTGTGAACAAGTGGTGCATTGTAATGCCTGTGTCAGTGTTTCCTTTTAGGATGATGGGGATTTTGGTGACTTAAAATTCCCTTTTCTGCGAAGAAGCCATATGCAGATTAGAAGCTTAGGTATTGAGTCCTTAGTTAGGAGCCCTTAGAACTCTAGCTGTTAGATGTTCTTGTGCTTTAGGTGGGCAGAGTGCTGGTTCCCATGCTAAGCATGGTTCCCATGCTAAGGCATGCCAGTTCATGGTATCACCATTATCTATGTGTGATCCCTCTGCTCTGCACTTATGGCCTGGAGCCATGCTTCCTGACAGAGGGTTCTTCTTCAAGTCTGGTGGAATGTTGATTTTGTAGGAGAAAGGTGGTATGTGTCTGAACAATTTGTCAAAATTGATGATCCTAGTCTTTGCAAGCAGCTTCTGAAATGTGGACATCATGGGTGTAGAAAGGTTCAATGTGCATGTTTACAGAAGCTGTATGCTTGGCTCATACTAGGGATCTGTAGTAAAAGATTTTGTGTTAATGGTCACTGACAAGGCAGTGTTTTCCATGGGGTGGGATTCATGTAACAACAGAGCTTGTCCTAAAGAGACCAGTGCCATAAGGAATGTTGTTTGGTTTCTGATTTTGAGTTTGAAACTGTTAGCTTTGATTGTGTTGAATTCCTTTGTTGATGTAAAAAGCTGCAACAATCCTTGATTCTTTGGGTGTGTTTGAGGGGGTGAACCATCTTGATGAAGCATTTCTGTAGAATTTTAGGTCTAACAATAGGGAGTAACATCTCTCTTCATTTTCTAGGAGGAGCGCTTGGTGGACTGATTGGTGCCTGGATGAACAGTCCAAAATTCAAGCCAGTCCCTCAGATTTTAATGGAGTTGCCTCCTGCTGAGCAGCAGAAACTCTACATTGAAGCCATTGCTGTACTCAAGAGCTTAGACTGGTCTGATTTTGCTCGACTGACTGCTGTTGTAATGAGTAGTGATCTTCTCCAGCTGCAGTTGGCTAAAATACTGGAAAGTTATTTTGTGCAAGAGCTAAGTGCAGAGATAAAGTATGGAGAATAAAGCCTTTCAGAGCACACTTTTAGATGATAGTGAATTTTATGCTGACAATTGTGGTTATTTAGTGGATCAATTATTAGGATTAGGATTGTCATTGTAGCTTTTGTTTCCCAACTGATACTAAATATCTCTCATCATTCAAATATTCTGAAGATGTATCACTATGGTCTGTTTTGCTTTAGAGTAAACAAATGTTTTTAAGAACTGAGCACTTAATTTTCCAGCCAGTTGTTCAGCATTTGTTGCAAGGCAGACGGAAACAAGGTTGAAAATAGAAAAATGTATAGATGTGCCTTTTTTTTTTTTGAATCTGTAGGAACATGTGAAACTACTCTGATAATTTTAATCTTGTAATAAAGATTTTTCCTTGTTTGTGTGGTAACGTTTATCATAGTTGAGTTTTAAATGTGGAGGTTTCAATTCAGAATATGCTGTTGTTTAGATTTGATTTATTTAGTTCAGCCAATATACTTTGTTGTTAATAAATACAGTTTGCTTTCCTTCCTGGAGTGCAGGACAGTGGTTCTTTGAAAGCACTTTTTCAGTGAAATGAAAACCAGCAGTGAATGGCAAGTGAGCACTTCTTAACTTTGTTGTCATTTCATAATATGTACCTGAAATCTGTGTTTTTTCAGTTTAATTGACAGATTACACACAGTACAGTTTGCTTTTTAAGTCTATACTGTATCCAATTGTAATATTATTTTTTATGAACTCATATGCTTTTATTTGCAATGTTATAATTATTTCACAAACTAAATTCATTCTTCCAGAAGAGTGTGCTGCTAATAGCAGCAGATATTAGGGTGAATCAGCAGGAGAGAACCTGTCCCTGTTAGAATCAGCTGTTCAGAGATGAACTTGGAAAAAGCTTGGTGTATGATTGTGAAGTTGGCCACAGGAATGATGTTGGTTTCAGTTAATTTATGATAGCAGTCATTATTTTAGCAGATTTTAGGGTCGTTTAGATACCAGGATTGTGACTCCCATTTTACATGTTCACAAACTGAGGCCCAAGATCAGGTATTGAATTAATCTGCAGTGCTCATGCCCGTGTCACAGCCATGAATTGAGCTTAAATTATGAGCACGAGTCCTCTGCTGTCGTATGTTATTCTGTTTCTTAGAGCATTCTTTCAAATACTTTCCACTACATACCTGGAAATGAGAAGCTGCTTTTAATGGCAGTCTTTCCACATTCACTGTAATATGTACGACTATGAGAGATACGTGTACCAGGAGGAGACTGGTCAAAGTGGGTCAGAGTGCTGTGTGGGCCCATCTAGCTTATGTTAAACCCTACTGCTACTGAGCTCCTGAGGAGTTTTATACTCTGTGCTGCAGGGTAGCATGCTGTTAGTCAATATAATTTAACATACCCAAGTTTTCAGATGGCTGAAGTGAGTTGTTTGTACTGCTGTTTATCAGGTATGATGTATGTGGAACTTCTCAAAAGGTAACAGGTACCTGTGTTCAGTGGTAGCAGTAGGTTTGCAGCAAGGTATGCAGTTCCATCTAGAACATGAATAACATCCACCTCAGCTGTTAATTTTAAGTGGACATATGAGAAGGAGGAAACACACTTGTTAAGGACACTGGTAGCTGTCTACAGTAGGGGAATGAGCATGGGATGCCACGTTTTGTTATATATTAATGATTTATGGCAGTATATTCTGTTGAATGCTGCAGAAAGAAAAATTGTTGCTTCTTATCTCTTAACTACTCCTGTGCTATAGTGTCAGGGTGATCACAATTTTTGACTCTTACTATTTGTTTTCCTAGAGCTCTAGGAAGAACAGAGCAGCTGTTAGTGCTCTGAGCTTGAACCTCATTGAATGAGCCAACGGACGCAGAGCGTGTTGTGACCAGCACACACTGTTACTGTTGTGAGCTGCTGTGTCCTAACCCTGACAGCAACCCAAAGCATCTGTGGTAAAATGAAGAACCATGATGTTGACTTTAGGCTGGCACGAAGGTGGATGAAGTAGCAAGAGGAATGTGGTTGTCTGAAGAATTTCCTAGTGTGTACCTCGGGCTGTGGAGCGTTCTTGCTGCCTTTCCCAAAGAGCACAGTTTTGTTCAGTGTTACTGCAAAGACAGACACGGCCATTGTAATGCAAAAGTAACCTTTCATTTTCACAATGGTTAATTTTAAACTTGAAAGTTATTTTGCTTCACTTTAACTTTGCAGTGAGGAGATGTGCTGTAGAGAAGCTTGAAAATGAGTTGGCTTGGGCTGCAAAGGTATGACACACAAGCTATGATCAAATCTGTTGCTGATGCTCGGCTGTTGGATGGTGTCGAGGTTAAAGATGTGCAATGGCAACTCTGTGCCCTCTGTGTGTTTGTGATTATAGTTTTAGTTGCGTTCTGTGCTTTGTTTTTATGTTTTCCTGCAACACCTTTCCTCATTTGTCATGCAGAATGAAAGGCATTAAAGGTATTTGCTTAACAAGAGCAAGCATGCTCTTGTATAGTGCTGAGTCGTTTTGCCTCTCACACTGAATGCTTTGTGAGCTCTGCTCTTAGGGCTGCAAGTTTTGATTTCTGTTCATGGGTGTTTCTCTGATCTTAGTGCTTTGAATCAGTGTTCCCTTGGAGTTGGGATTGCTTTTGCAAGATGAGAGGTGAGTGTTATTTTTAGTATTCCAGCGTTCCTACCATTTAAAATAGTCGTTAAAGTTGGAAGTACGCTTCAGTTGTAGTGCACTCAAAACCAAAACTGTATTTTCAGTGCCTGGCAATGTGAAACACTGTGTTTAATCAGAGCTGCATTTGAATTCAGTCATTATTGTTGGAGGTCAGGATTTTTGCAAATAACCTCTTCAAGATGGAAGGATATGGATGTCTGCAGAACTGAATGAAAACTTCTTACGTTTTTAATTGCTGTAATTTGCCCTTGTTCATTTTTCTGAGTCCATCCAAATGACAGTCATCTGCTGTATTCTATGGCTTCGTTTACAGTTGCAATGAGCATCATCTTTTTGCTAGCAAAAAAAATCTGAGAGGTTATTAGCTTATGATTTCCCAGAAATGAAAGAGAAAGCAATTCTTTTTTTTTTTTTTTTNGCAGATTAGAAGCTTAGGTATTGAGTCCTTAGTTAGGAGCCCTTAGAACTCTAGCTGTTAGATGTTCTTGTGCTTTAGGTGGGCAGAGTGCTGGTTCCCATCTGCTAAGGCATATCACGTTCCGGTATGCCGCACATAGCTGAGGGCAAACTCTTAGGCTTGGACCTTGTTAGTGTGAGCTTTGCTCCAGCATTGTGGTAAGGAGTGGAGATGGGAGGGAATGAGGCAGTGACAGGAGTGTGAGACAGTGGTGGCAGTCACAGGGGGTGAAGAAGAGCAGCAAAATAAGTTTGTTTCTGTATTTTAAGGCTGCCTGCTATCCATGTCTTGCTGAACTTTTTAAATGTTTTTCCTCCATGTGCTGAATTCTTTCTAAGCATTGGAGAAAAGCTGGAGTCCCATAGCAAAGGCTTGTATCCTCTATGTCTGTTGAACTAAGCAGTGTTCTATATAAAGTTCAAAAGGTGCCCTGTCACAGAAGTCATATGTGACGTCACTGCACTGACAATAGATACACCTTATTCACTCAGCTCTGCACTGATTTCTGATGGGGAGGTGAACACTACTGGTGAAGCATCCCTCTGGAATTTCAGGTCTAACAATAGAGGGTAACATCTCTTCATTTTCTAGGAGGAGCTCTTGGTGGACTGCTTGGTGCTTGGATGACCAGCGGACACTTCAAGCCGGTCCCTCAGATTTTAATGGAGTTGCCTCCTGCTGAGCAGCAGAAACTCTATGATGAAGCCATGGCTATAGTCAGAAGCCTAGACTGTGCTGATATTTTTCAGCTGACTATGTTTGTAATGGGAAGTGGTCATCTCCAGGAGCAGTTGGTACGAGTGGTGGCAAATTACCTCATCAGAGAGCTAAGTGCAGAGATAAAGTACGGAAAGTAAACTTTCAGGCCAGGTTTTTAGATTTTGTTGAATTTTACTCTTGACAACTGTGATTCTCTAATGTAGCAATTATTCGGATAAGGATTGTCATTTTAGCTTTCATTTCTCAATTGATTCTGAGTATCTTCTTTTTTCATTAAAAAAAAATAAAATATATATATATATATCCTAAAAAGCATTACAATGGTCTGTGTTTTGCATTAGAGGAAATGAGCGGATTGAAGAACTGGGCACATAGTATCCCAGCCAATTGTTCACTGCTTCAATCAATATTGAAATCCATATGAATAAGCAATATTGCAATTAATAAACTATTTATCAGGTTTGATGTGACTTCTTGGATGAAGGCATGTACTTATTTTCAGAGTGGTAGCAACACGTTTGTGACAAGGTTTGCACATTGTTTTGAAACAGTTGAGTGCAGCCCTGTTGTGTTAAGATCACCACAATATTTGCCTTTTTGGTTTATCAGAGGATTTGGGCATTAAATAACTCTTCAGCAGATTTGATCATCCAAGGAACTGCTCAAGAATGTATTAATATCCTTATATTCTTCTTTGGTACGAATCTGGCTGTCCACCACTGTTTCCCTTATTATTGGAAACAGCTACAGGCAGTGGATTGTGTCTAATGAAATCCATCCAGTTGCACAGTGTCCAGGTTAAGTATGAGCTAGTCCTCACCTAGGAAACAAGGTGAAGCAGTGCCAGCAGTCTTAGGAAGCAGTTAGAATAGTCACTATGGGCAGATGTACATACTTATATAAATAATCCATCTGTGATGCTGGTTATTGATTTGGTTGTAGATGTGACAGAATCAAGCTAGATTTTCACTGGCAGACAGTGTATTTTTAGATTTCTTTTTTACCTCTGTTTTTTTCTAACTGTCTGGTTTAAAAATGGAAGGAAAGCATGATTATAAATAGTTAATAGCAAAGAGAGATTATCTTTATTTGCTTGCTTTATTATTTAATAGCAATTCGAATTCTAACATAGATTAGTAATTGAGATCTGCCATCTAGTGGCAAGTAGATTACTTCTTAAATTCAGCCTATCAGGGCTGCCTCTGGATAACACAGCTATTTTTTTCTGTGAAAAGTCAGGGTAAATGAAATTGTATTTGATTACAAATATCAATCCACGTGTGGCTGGAATTCATGTGCATTCCCCTGCAAAGAGTGCAAAGAGGCTTTTTTTATGATCATTATCATAAGCTATGACAGCACAAATGTTTGTAGCAGCTGTATGTCAGTTTTCACTGTAGCGAGAAAACACAGTCAGCTAAAGGAGGACAGTATTATCCCTGTGATTACTGAAGCAGAAGGGGATTTTGTGAGCTGAACACCAGCTGGTTTAGAAATACCAAGTGAGCACTGGTGAGCTGACATGCCAGGTAAAGCCACAAGCACTGCCTGTACCTTGCAGCCTGTAGAGCAGTGCTTGGCACTCCTGTATGACTTACCAGACCATCTTCACTTAATCTAAAGTATGTAAAATGACTATTTAAACTTCAACGTATGATAAATTATATTTTTGTTCTAGCCAAAGCAGATTACAGTCCTCAAAACCTGACACGCCACAAAGTTTATTTCCCTACTACCTAGTTAACAGAGAACAAATATCTTTCATATCAAAGATAAATCATTTGGATATTGCTCTACCTTAAATCCACTGCTGAAATTGTAGCTCAATTGGCCTTTGCTTTGCATTGGTAACTTTAACAACTGCAGAACTTGTTGATTGATGATGGCTAGATGATGTTGCATAGCAGTGTTGCTCTCAAAATTTCAGGTTTGCATGTACTGGCAGTGGAGAGAAACTGAACATTGCATTAGGTCTGGAAATACTGAGGCCCAAGTCCTTGGCAGACTTGAGGAGCATTTGTGTGTGAAAATTCTCTTGTTGCTAGTCACTGTGTCAGAATACAGACTTACTGCAGGATTCTGCTTCCAGCTGCATCTGAGAGGCTGCTGAGCTCAGACTTCTAGGAGAAGAGGAGCACATACTTTCAGCTGAGGTTAGGGAACAGGGTACTAGTGTGGTGCACCACAGTGTGATGCCATAGTGGCTGTGGCATTGGCTAATTAGTTGCTATAGTTCTTATTAATTGGAGTTTTTAGAGGGTTTTGGTAAGATCCTGTTGTTGTGGAAGAGGGTTCCCTGTAATGACCCACTGAATTTCTTATTTTTTCAGACCATTTCAAAGAAATGACCAGTTCAAGCTCACAGACGTCTATACAACAGTAATTCTTCTGTCTTGGCCACCACTACAGCATCCAGGTTTACTCCTGTTCCAAGTGCTGACAGTGAAATTGGGTCATCTCTTGTACCCAGTAGTGCAGCTAGTGTTCCCAGAATGTGGAAAGAACTGTAAAAACACTGAGGTTCCAACCCAAACCGTTCTTTGACAATATGACTCTATAACTTAGGAGACAAGATGATAATTTACTGATCTTGAGTAAATTATTGAGACTCTTTGGAAATGAGAGCCGAGACAGCAATTTCAGTCTGCCCCAAAGGTAGAAATGTTTGGAACCTCAAATCTGAGGTTCTGCAGGGGTATGTGTGCCCCCACAGATGAGTGTGTCGTGGCTCTCGGTTCTAATTGTTTGCACTGCCAGGTCAGCAATCACCTTTTACTCTGGTATATAAAGTAACACAGATTATCATTACATGGGCAGTTTTCTAAGGACAGGTCCCTGTTCTTCCAGGGTTGCACACCTGCAGCTGCACAGGGCTTTGCTGGTGAAGTATATTCACAAACCTGAGTCTCCATCTTTCTTTCAAACACAGCTTGTGAGCTTCTGACAGGAAGAGGCACTGTATATCTATCTCTGTAGGGTTCCTGACATTCTGGAGGGAAGAATAGTAGCTGCATTTCCTGTAGATGCAAGCTACTTCCCTGCCTGTGCTGTAATTACCTTCTCACTTTGAACGAAAGGGTGTTTTGGGGAGATGTTTTGCTGGCTGACTTAGGGTGACTTAAGAAAGCAGATTGATCTTCTATGGAAATAATTTGCTAGATGATTTGATCAGTAACTCAGCTCTCCTGGTGAGATGCTTCAAGGTGAGATGACAGTGACAATGCCAAGCTCCTGGTGGAGGGATGTGAGACAATCATCTACAGTAAAAGTGGGATGTGATAGATCAGCATTGAGTAATTATTTATTATTATTTGGCTATTTCTTACCACGTTGCTTGAAATGTTTCTAGTGGTGTGGTACTCTCTACCATAGTCTGATCATAGGCCGCTGTGCTCTAGCAGAACTGCATTTCCCTGTTGCAGTTTACACTTCAGTGCTCCTGCCATACATGCTTCAGTGACATGGGTGAGCTGGAATGGCTGCTTTCTCCTACTTCTGGTAACACCCATTTCTCTCTTAGGAAGGAAAGCTCATGCTCCAGAGGAGTCAGGTGTGCTGGGTTAGTTGTTCTTTGAAATAGAAATTCTATTAAATACACATAGCATAGCTATAGAGTTCATATTTCTTTCAGGTAACAGCTATTTGGTGGTTGAAACCCAGTGACTAAGTGATGATGGTTGATATGCCTTTCCTCCTTTTTGATTGGTGTATAGGAAATCTGTTCCAAAACTCAGAGAACAATCTTGTGGAAGGGAACAGTGATTGTATTATTCAAAGTCACTAAGCACATTGATTTTAGACAGTCATATTCTCATGACAAATCTGTTCAAATGATCTGACTGGGATTGCTTGCATATAGCATGAAGGATAAGTCAAGTCCTCACTTCATTTCCCATGTTCTTCTCGATTGCCAAAGATTAATCATTTTTTTTCCTATCCCTTAGGATATCTTCGGTAATAATTTACTATTGTCTTTCTGTTAGCTTTTCTGTTATCCCATTAGCCTGAGGGGCCAACAGAAGAAGGAATGGTATGTGTAATTTGCTATAACCTCTGCTGTTGTCCTTATGTCAGAGTGCAGTGTTTCCTGTGAACAGGATGCCTGTGCCATGGTCTTATCAGAGTAGGGTCTTCTGCTGGGCTCAGTAGGAACAGCACGTTCCTCAACTTGATGAAATGGGATCCCTCATTATCAATATAAGTTTCTTTTATAATTACCATTCTGGTGCTTTCATGTGCCTATTTCCAGACACATATAATGTATACCAGTTTAAATAACTTAGTCAAAAATTGTGCTGTTTCATGTGGAAATTCATTTTTTCCTTTTTTTTTTTTCTTTCTTTCCATTCTTGTATTGCAGCAGCTTCAGTAGCAGTAACTAGTGAAATATGGGCAGATCTGTGGGGCTTACGCCACGTAGGACTCGCTTAACTCTGTCCATACTAGCAGGTTGAAGCAACAGTGCAGCCAGATGATGACTGCTGGTAGTGGAAAAGCAATGCCTTTTTTCCCCAGAGTAAAAGATCTTACGGAGATAGCAGTAGCTTCTTAGGCTGTCATTGCTTGGCCAGTTGATGTATTACTCAGGACTAATTGAATAGCAGACCTTCATCAGAGTTGGAAAGCTTTAAAAAAAAAAAAGGTCTTTATATTGCAGTGAACTAAAGCTATTAGCCCCTAATTAACACATGGGGTTTCATCTTTACCTTTCTAGAGATCACAGAAATCTATGTATTTTTCAGGCTGCAAGCCAGAATTCAAACATTCATTACATAATTGCAGTAAGCCTGAGCTACTTCTCATTAAGTACGATCTATGAATTCCAAAAGAGCCTAAGAGGTAAATACATAAAAATCATTCTGAAGTCTGCAAAAATGAAAGCATTCATTTCTTTGGATGATTATGCAGCATGAATGATTTAAGCAAATACAAACAGCACTCAGTAAGGACATGGCATTTCAACATCTGGACTTTTGTGATCTTCTCAAAATGGTGTGATTTCATCTAATTCTGCTGCTGATCTTTCAACAAAGATAATGTTCTAGCCAGAGAACCAGCTGGTGCAGGCAGAATCAACCCCAAACACTTGCAGAAATAAGAGCTCATGAGCAATGTTGTGGATGTGACTTGCCATGGGCTGTGAAGGGGTAGAAGGTGTGTGTTTAACCCTGGCTGTGCCTCCCAGGGATCAGCATTCCCTTGGAGCTGCAGGAGATGGCATCTGCCATGAAGCAGTGTATGAGCCAGTGGATAAAACCTGTTTTGGTTGCAGAATTACAGGTAAGCACATTCTTCTGATATTTCTTTGCACTTCCTGCTTAAATTGTTGCTCTCACTCAGCTAACTGTGTCAGTGTATAGTAACTCTCTGAAGAAAATATTACTGCCATCTCTGATACTGGTGGAAGTTTTCTGCACGAAGACAAGCACCTTTGAGTTTAAACTTCTGTCTGCATTTATTCAAATCTTTTGAGCTCCGTGAATCTTTAGACCAAAATTGGAGGGGATCTAATTTTTCCTCCTTGCTCTTCCAGGTTAGTTTTAAGCCCAGCATTAACAGATTTTCCAAAGTCATAAATTGAGGACTTGCTCCCTATTGAGCAGCGAAGAAAAGATGCAACACCTGAATGTCACAGTTGTGCTTGGGATAGATGGCATGCAAGAGCAAATGCTCCAGGTTAGTTCAGAAGGGAGGGGACTGGGCAAAACTGTTTAGCAAATATTGTGTTAGAGCTAAAGACTTCCTGAAGTATCCCTAGGAATGCCAAAGAAGAGCAGACTTTTTACCACACTGCAGTTTATTAATTGCTTATGTGGGAACAAACTCAGTAATAAAATACTAAAGAGGGTGATGGTTGTAAAGCACGGCCTTGAATCTGTTTTTGCTGGTTTCCATAAAAGGGGCTTACTTGCTTTTTCCTGGCCATTCTCTCCAGGAATTTATATAGAAAATATTTTTTCCATAACCGCAGTGAACAGCCCTCAATTGCCTGGCAGTCGTTTGCATACTTGAGGCTTCCTTCCCTCTCTGCAGTTTAACTCTGCAGGAGGTTGTGCTGCTGCCGAGTTGGATCTTTCTTTTTGTCTTTTGTGTTCCTAGCCCAGGTTCTGTGGGACTTGGACTGCTGAAAGTGGCTGCAGCATGTCTCACTTGAGTAAAGGGCAAAAATTAGTCTCAGTATTGTATTGCTGATGACAAGTAGCAATGAGGATAATATGGAGCACTCCTGTAGCTCTGTACATCTTCGAAGTGCTCTACCAAAACTAATTAATTTGCCAAAGCAGCCTTGTGACAAAGGTGTGTGTTCCTACTGTGTGTGATTTAACTCTCATATTTGTTGGACAAAACTGGATGCTGTCTTGAGATAAAAATCAGGATATCAGTTAACCAACTAGTGACTGCTTATATTCCCCAAACCTCAACAATTAAGGCGAACTTCAATGCTGTCTCACTTCTTTTGGTTAGCTTTAGCACACCTTTGGGAACCTCAGGTATTCATGCAAAGCAGCATCATGCCAAGTGTTCAACAGAGTGGCCCCAGTGTTATGCAGTAGTTTGTTTCCATTTATGTACACGTCTGTATATGGCTTCCACCATTTCTTAACCCAACACAGGGGATGTGGTCCCAGTGCCACTGGAACCAAAGTTAGACCTGGGCAATGTGCTGGACTTAATGGATGAGCCCCAGTTTGTGTGCTGCTGGTGCTTTGCTGTACTTAAAGAGTTGTATGTGTACGCTGCCACAGCAGAAAACAAGGCCATGCTATGTGTGCTGGTGCAATGCAGTCATGTCAAGAAAGAATGCATAAGCTCTGTTATAACTGTAGGATTTCAGTGCCTTTCTGTGCAGTTCAGTCCCCTGCTCCCAGGGCTCCAGCATCTGCTGTCTTCTGTCTGTGTCTACTGCTTGCTTGAACTTGAGCGACACATCAATAGAAAGGCAGGTATTGCTTAGTATTGGTAAACACCCATAGAAAAAAGGTCACGCTGACTATATAGTCCTAGTGCTGAGCTCTGAAAGACCTATTTCCTCTCAGGAAAGGGTTTGAGGTCACTGTGGACAGATTTCTGAAAACATAAGCTCAGCGCTCAGCAGCGATCAGAAGACAAATAGAAAGGTTGGGACGGACAAGGAAGGAAACCAAGAACCAGGCAGTACTCTTGTTATGTCACTGAATGGATCCAGGTCACAACCACATATTGAGTCTGCTTATCCCATTCTCATCAGTCCTTTTTCAGCCCACAAGAGCAATTGCAGAGCTAGAAAAGATTCAGAAGATAACATGGTATGGAAGTGCATCTGTATAAAGAAAAACTGATTACTTGAAAATAGTTTAACCTGGATAAGATAGTAATGGAGAGAACTTTATTAAAGGCTATGAATGGCACAGAGAAGAACAGGAGGAACAATAACATTGCATAAAAGTCAGGGTGTACCCACTGAAACAATGGGGGTAAAAGGAAGTGCTTTTTCACAGTGTTAAAAGTGAATTGTAGAGCAAATTGGCACAGGATGTTCTGGATGCCAAAAAAAAAAAATGTGTTCAAAAAGTGATTAGGCAGGTTAATGGTAGAGAGGCCCAGCAAGGGCTATTAAACACACTGCCCCAGAATCAGCTGCTGGTTTGCCAGAGGCTAAAAGAGAGAAGTATCACTCTATGGTTGCTTGTTATGCTTTCCCTAAGAATTTTCAGGTGGGTGAACTGTGGCTGTGGTTTATTAAGGCTACTTATTTACGTTATGCCAAACACACTCTAGCATACAATTCCTGTGGTGTTGTGCCAAACATATGTGCTACTGCAAGTGAAATGTGACATATGTGCTGCCAAAGCAATCACATTCTGCATACAGTGCAGCACTCTTCATGCTGTATGAAATCTTTTTCCTGTACGAGGGGAAGACCTGCCCATTTGCCTTTGTGCTCATTATCCCTTCTCAAGAGTGGAGCCTTCCTCCCTGAAAATTCCCAGTGTGCAAATAAGCAATTAAGCAAACCAGAGGAAAACCTAACCTCTTTTGGTTGGTGGCAGTCCGGTGCTTCATTTTCTCCGAATCGCAATATCAACTTCAGGGTTAATCCAAACAGTTTTATTGTTTGCATCAATAAGAAAATGCATCCTTAGCACCAGAATCTAAAAACAGACAACATTTTTAGAGATAAAGTTCAGGTTCAGTGGAAGTTATATTAAAATACTGTCATGCCATTGTTTTGTTCTGCAGAAGGGAAAGTGATTTTACAGAGTGATTTTACAGAGTGATTTTACAGAGGCTATACCCTGGTTAAACAGTCCTTCATTCTTTTTGGATGTTAAACTGTTACTGCAGAACTAAAGTTGATATAATATGCTGTCTTGTTGTTCTTCCTGAAACTGTAGCAAACCCTCAGCTCGCAGATACAACAGTGTGAAGTTTGTTCAGTTTCAGGACCCTGCCAGATGCTAACTTCCAAGAGCACTGAGTATTCTCCACATTCCAGCACACGTTCCAGGGGTCGTAGTGGTGCAGTTTGGATCCAGCAAAGTTCAGCCTCCGAAACACAGGAGAGAAATTCTGTTGGGGTAGTGGGAGGGAGAAAGTTCAAGTGCTGCTGGGTGGGAGGCAGAGCTGTACTGGGGGTGGATCAGTCTGATCTGGTCAGAACAGCTGCTGTTACCACATCTGGCTCCTGAACTGCCTGTGGAAGTGTGTCTCATGGGAGCTTCGTGGCTCATGCTCACTTTAATGACTGACTTCTCTGCTTGCTTCCAAGACAGGACTCCTCCCCATCTCCTATGTGGAAGAGGAGCTGCAGTCCTCATGGGCTCCCTGCATGATTCATGAATTTCCCAGATGATTCTCCGGAGCGGTGAGAATGCTGAAAGTGGGGAAGCTGTGTGGAGGATTAACACTGTTTTACCAGAATCTGTCTCTAAATTGTAATGTATAAAATAACAAGTGTATATGTTAGAATTCCTGCTGTGATACAGTCGTGTGCTGGATTTTGGTTATTGCATGTCCCTGAGGAGAGATCGTCAACTAAAATGTTGAATGCTTTGCTAGTGATTGCCAGCATGTTTGAAAAGCTGAAGCTTACAGAAGGAGTTTTGAGCAACAGGGCCACGCTGAGAGGCTGCCCTTGCTCTTGGTGGTTACACTAGCTGTGTTACAGACCCTGCTTTTATGAGGGTAACATGTCTAGGGAATATAAATAGAATAAACCTGCTGTGGTCACATATAAGAAGCCTGTAACTCAGTGGCTCTGGCATACACATCAGTTATGTAAGTGCCATTTTGGAAATATTGGCCTCACTTCTGAATGCTCCATGACAGAAAACTAACTCCGTGTGTGTTGGAGTCCTGCAGGCATCTGCTCCTGTCTGGCTTCACGGACTGGACTCTTGCTGGAAGATTTTGCATCTCTCTTTGTACCTCCTGCTTTGTCTTTATTGCAAGGGAGCAAGGCAGAAAAGAGCCTGTGCAGCTCTACAACTGAGGACAGATAAATAGCAGATATGGAAGCTCTGTGATTTGGCAGAGTATCTGTAACAAAGCTGGGGTTATGAAACTGGTGTTTCTAGTGGCTGCTTTGAACTAATGTTATTGCACTGCGGTGCAAAGAATTCATGCCATTTACTGATAGCATTATTCTATCATAGCTCTAACTGCTATATTACAGGAACAGCAGTGGTACTAATGAAGTTTTGAAACAGCAAAGACCTGTGGGCTAATAGAGCCATGTACAGTAAAATCTCGCTGAGTTGCTTGGTTCCTAGAGGCTGGTCAGTAAACCAGATTGCTTGACCCCATTTTGAGGTGCTAGAAACTGGTTTATCTGAAGCCTGCTGCTGAGTAAACATTCTTCAAGACAGAAACTCTGATGAAAACGAAATAGTGACTTGGGTGCAGTGAGCTGGGTGCTGGTTGTTCTGGTATGTATGTTCCTGTGTTGCCAGCTTGCACTGCAGTATCCAAGCCAGTCAGGTGATCCATAGAGTCGCTGGGTGCTGCTGTCAGAGGTGCTCAGGCATGGGCACCAAAAATCCCAAGCTGAGGTAAATGAAAAACTGCTTTGCAGTTGTATTGAGATGGAAGAGGCCGTGGGCTGTGGCAGAGCCAGAACTCCTGCTTGGATGAAAACTATTTGAATAACTTGGAACAAAGATTTGACTGCAAAGCTGGCTCACTTCGGTGTGCTGCCTTCAGATGGCCAGATGTTGTGCTGAGTCAGCACTGTGCTCTGCAGCTTGTGTTGTTCCTTGGCTGTGCCTTGGGCAGGAGCATGCCTCTCCACTGAAGCCCTTCCATCCTTTCTTTCCAGTTTACTCACAGATCACATCTCCCTGCTAACTTTCATTCTGCTTTTGTGACTGGCTGCTGTGGTAGTGTCTCTTCTTCCTTTCCATGGACTGTGGAGAGCTGATGTGGATTTCATCACAGCAACGCCTTTAACTTTGCCTGTCACTGATGGAGAATCCCCAGCAGCTTCAGCACATCTGATAACATTCCAGTTTTGTTTCCCTTGTTCTGTGCACACACATTCTTCTCACTCCTGACAGCAATGGGAACTGTCCTCTGACTTATGTGCCCAGCTGCAAAGCAGAGATTTTGCTGAGTGCTGAAAAGCTCTTGCATTTCTCTAACAGTGACTGTGTTCCAGGCTCTGCTCGAAGGAGCAGCACCCATTTTCAGATGGTCTGATTTCCTGACCCAGCCCCACCCGCTGGGACAGGCTGGTGCACAGCACGGATGGCTGCACAGTGCAGAGCTGTTTGGGTCTTGAGACCTTCAGGAAGGAAGCTGTGCAAGGAAACCTTTTTGGAGACTGAGCCCCACACATTGTGTTTGGGAGTCTTTTAGGGAGAGGCTGTGACCCCACAGAATCCCCCACCTGCATGTTTTTTTTCTCCAAGTGAGCATTTGGAATGCTGCTCTTTCTGCTGGATTTTCAAATTTTAATCAGTCCATGGCAATGGAAGTACTTAGCTCAATTAAAAAAAAAAAATCAGGAAATGCTCCATTATTGCACTGAAGATGGAATTGGGCTGGAAAACTTCAAGATGGACTGTAATAGCACAGACCATGATATAAAACCCGTGTGCAGAGCCGGCCAGATGCCAGGAGCCCCAGGCTCTAACTGCAGTGCTGAGCTTGGCTAATCAAACTAAAGAAGGGTAGAAAAAAAAAAAGGAAAAAAAAAGAAGCCTTGCTGAAACTTCCAGAGGTTTCCCTAGGCATGCTCCTTTTATCACATACTTTAACCATGTAAGAGTTGCTCTAAGGTCTTTCAGGTGAAAGCACCAGCCTTTCCGGGTCTCCCTGCCCATCAGCACCAGCACAGCCAGTGCTTGCAGGAGCAGCTGCTGAGCGATGCCCTGGAGCTCTGTCTGCATGGCTGCATCACTGAGAATAGCACAGACTGTCTTGCAAGAATGGACAACTGTCAGAAAGAATGTGAAGGTACTGGAAGTCAGCGTGTCCACCAGGAGTTTATGGAAGTGCAAGTGCCAGTATGCTCCTCGGGTCTAAAACAACAGACTAATACTTAACGTAGTGGTGTGTGTCTTGCTAGTTGCCCTTACTCTTATAAGTGTCACAGCTTTTCTGTGCTCCACTCTTTTCCATACCCTCTTTCTGTAAGGAATGGGGAAGTAAAAATTGCTGTAAGATTTGTGCATTTCACAAAACGGCATGAATTACAGCATGCACATAAAAAGGGGGCTGGTATATAATCCCTTTTTTGCTTCTGTGATTGCAAAGAGATCTTGCTCTACAACAAGGCTCTTGTTACAGGTCTTATAAGGAGCAGCTGAGGGTCTGGGTTTGTTTAATCTGTAGAAGAGGAGGCTCTGGAGAGACCTTATTGTGCTCAACTGCCTAAGAGGAGGTTGTGGTGAGATGGGGGTTGGCCACTCCTCCCAGGTAACTGCAACAGGATGAGAGGGAACGGCCTCAAGTTGTGCCAGGAGAGATTCAGGTTGGATATTAGGAAAAACTCCTCAGAAGTGGATGAGGCATTGCAGCAGGCTGCCCAGGGAAGTGGTGGAGTCACTGTCCCTGCAGGTGTTTAAGGAAAGGGTAAAGGTGGGACGCAGTGAGTGGGCAATACTGGTGACAGGTGGACTGTTGAACTAGATGATCTTAGAGGTCTTTCCCCACCTTAATGGTTCTGTGATTATTAGAGGTGTGACTGTCCTCCATTAGTAGATAAAAACAGTTCATAGATCTCTTGGGAACTGATAATACTAAGAGCTTTGGATATAGAAGAAAAGAGGACTGAGGTTCAAATTTGGAATATATTCTGAAGCCAATTACTGGGAAGAAACTGAGAGTTTTGCCTATGGAGTACAGAATTGGAACTTAAGTTATGTACAGTTCAACAACTGTGCTATTTTTGGCTTATGAACTGTTCTAATGGCTGTTTATTTTTAAGGTCATTTTCTGTTTGCATAGCATATACACCCTTCTGGTGGGTGGGAGGCATTATAAAAACAATCACTGTTGCTCAGAATTATGAACTAAACTCGAAGAGGGATGGAAAAAAAACAGAACTTGGTGTACTTACTACTTTAAAAAACATCTGTTTAGGTCAGAAGGCTTGTAGACCCACTCCAAGCTGTGGCCCCACCAGAAAAATCCCATTCCAGTTAATGTAGACTACCACAGGGGATTGCAAAAGACTTGGGAAAACTTGGTATGAACACAAAGGAAGCATCAGGTTTGGCAGTTTCTTCAAAAGTACTCACCTTCTGGTGGCTAGAAGGTGAGTATTTCTGAAGAAACTGACAAAAGACAAGAATGTTCATCTAATGGCTGAAGAGTTAGTAAGCTGTTAACAGTTCCTGGCCAAGCCTGAATCACAGCATCTGTACCATTTATTTTTTAAGGCTCATGTTAAATAACACCACATTTCACTGACATATTTTTCTGGCTTCTTCCAGGTGGCCTTATCTTTATTCCCACACAGTCAAGTAATACAAATTGATTGGACATTGGCAGTTTACAAAAGAAAGTAAGAATGATTATTCTGAGCTTAAATTTAAAAAATCTAAATCTGTCCACATGGCATTCAGTGCCATGCTTAGACCAGAAACTGATATATAACTGGTTTATAACACCAACAGTGAATCCTCAGCCACGTTCCTTTCCCAGAGAATAAAATACACCATACAAAAATACACTAAAATTATTAACTGAGTTTGTGGAAGTGTCTGCTGCAATGTAATTGCTTTTGTCTGATTTTCAGCATATTTACTCCAACGCTACATTCGATAGAAATAAATCATGTTTACTCAAATATTTGAACTTATTTTGAACTTTTTAAGTTCATCTCCAATTAATTTTCTTGGGCTCCAATCCTGAAGATGCATTAAGGACCTTAACTTTGAACTTGTGCAGCTGATAAGTGAGATGAGAATGGGAGTGTTCAATTCTTTGAGGTCTTTTTCAGGAAGGGAGTGGGAGTCAAAATGCTGAACCTCTGCAATTTTAATTTGGGGCATTTTCCTGGAATTTTTAAGGCTTGTTAAAAGTTTTCACTGGTCAATTCTTTTACCTGATAGACTTGAGGTTGTCAGCTCTCTAGTAATCTGGTGAAACTGCCTGCTTTTGAGATCTGGGGCTCTGCACTTAAGTTGAGTCAACTGCAGTAAACCTCTTCCTTCTCACCTTTGTATAAATGTACCTGTCCTCTTCCCATCCCTTTCTTCCTTGTCTGATATCACAGATATCTGATATTATGATTTCTTTCTATATGAGAGAGTCAAATGCTCCAGCCCTTTGATAAGCCTCATATGCATTCACAGTGCCCTTTCCTTAGTGTTTCCAGAGTTGAAAATCCCTGGTGTAGAAGTCAAAGTCCATTCCTATCTCACCACCCACAGACGAGAAGCAGGTTTGCACAGCTGCAACGACAATCTCTGAAGTAGATGTAATGCTTGTGAAAAGCACCAGCCCTAAAAGTTCTCTGTTCTCTGTAGAGAGAATGCCTCATGGGAAGCAAAAGCAGCAGTTTTCTGCAGTGCTCCATCTGAAAGTCCCGTCACCTCTGAAGGAGGAATTCAACACAAGCAGGCAAGCATATTTCAGCTTCTTTTTCTCCCAAGAGCATTACTGCTCTGTTTTTGCAGGCAGGAAGAATGAGGCACAGAATGGTGAACTCATTTGGATCAAAACTGATCTTTAGTCCATGCTCTTCTCTAAACTGTCACTCTCTGCTTGCATAATATGAGACATTCTCGGAATGACTGGGGGTAGTCCCTGACCTTTGTTCTCCTTGCAGACAGCACAAACAGGGGCCAATGTCCACCTTCCCAGGCATGGCCTTCACAGAACGCACCAAGAAGGACATGCATTGGAGGCCAGAAATTGGCTTCCAAATATCTAAACACTACCAGTTCTCGAGGTCAGCTATGGAAAGATGACCAAGATACTTCTGAGGTATAAAACTCTGTGTCTGCTGGCCACCGGTCAACTTTGTAATCATCAGACTTGTCACTGTCATCACCACTGGAGGGTTCGTAGCCCGGGATGGCGGAGCGGTACTGCTCCGTGTGCCGGCAGTCAGCCTCTGCTTCCTTCTTCTGTTCCGCCAGCAGCTGCCTGTAGCACAGGTTGCAGACCCTCAGGGGCTTGGGGGACAGCCGGGGCATCAAAAACCTCTGCCTGGAGCAGTCTCCACACACCACAAAGCCACACTTGCGGCAGTGGTGCCTTCGAGTGAGCGTGGAGAACTTGGTCTGCGTGCAGCGCATGCAGATGTCTGTCGCCTTGTCGGGGATCCAGGGGGCTGCGTGCTCTGTGGAGGGCTGCCTGCCCGTCTTTGACAGCAGGTGCCTGATGCACTCCTCCAGATGGCTGATCCACTCCTTGCGCTCCGTCAGGGAGGCCGCAGAAACCACGAAGGACTTCTTTGAGGTTTTGATCATCCAGCGGTTCTTCATCTGCAAGGTGTCTGGCAGTGTCTCCAAAGTGACATCTTCAAGGGGAATGATGTGCTGGGAATTGTACTTCCTTTTGTTAATCACTATGCTCCCGTACACGAGGATGTCATTGAACAGGAAGAATATGCGAGGCTTTGGTTTCTTGCGGCATTCTTTGGTTAAAATGCCTTCTCCCAAAAGGACTCTTCCTGGCACAGCTAAGGGTTGTCCAGAAGCCCCAAAGCAGTTTTCCACAGCAGCAATGCGCTGGCTGTTGATCTCAGTGTTTGCAAGGTGGTCCACCATCTCCAATTCACCCTGAAGAGAGGAAAATAAAGAAGTGGTGAAGCTGCACTTTGCAGACTGCCTGGACGAGGCTTACCAGCAAGCCTGCGTGCAACTGAGAAGCTACTAATGTCAGTGGATGTTAAAAATAATCTCTTTTCAACTCTTCACATTAGTTTATGGCCTTTTAGAATTAATTTTTTAAAGTTTCTGACCTTACTTTGTAACAACCTGGTCTGTAATGGGGTGGTTCTGTTCACAGCAATGGAAGCTCTGTAATACAGAGCCCTCTTTTCCATTACAACCATGCTTTTTACCAGTATAACTGCATTCCCATACTAAAGGAAGCAGGCTGGCCTGACGTACTTCATACATGGGGAGTTTCTGCACTGTGACAGCTGGCGGGGACCAGGCCCAGGCCCTTCTATCCCTGCCAGCAGTGAGCAGAGCTGCACAGACGCTGTACTAGTGCTGTGAGCTGACTGATGGAGGGCTGGGTGCAGCAGGGAGGACATCCGTGGCCTTTGGAGCCAGTCTCCCATTTCTGACTGCACGCACGTTTTCTTGAGGATTAGTTGCAGATACACACCGCCCAGAATGCTGTTTCAGGCCAGAGCTGAGGCAGACTTTTGGAACAAAACAGAGTGCTCTGCTGTTTGTTCCCACTGATCCTCCCTGCATGACAAAACGAAAAAAAAAAAAAAAAAGCAAAAAAGCAGCAGCTACATGAATAAAAAACGCACACAGCCAGCTCCTAACTCCATTGCCCCAGCTGTGCTTCAGCTGCCTGTACTTCCAGTTATAAGACACAGCACTCTGAAAACAGCCTGATGTCTGCTGAAAGGGAAGTAGAGCGCAGCACACTCATCTTTCCCTACACCCCTGCACCCTTGTTCTTGCAGCCCAGGTGCCTGTGATTTTTAAAACATACATAAAGGTCGCTCTGAAGCAAAAGCTGATGTTGTACTGTTCACAGTTTGCAGTAAGGAAAGTACTTCATGTTGTATAATCAGTGTTTCAGTGCACCTAATTCCTTCTGTGCTTAATGGTACACCAAGACTAACAATCCACGAGAAAGTGAGTCATTTCCTCTTACAGCGAGGTAGTTCAGCAATCACGAGGTAGCCCACAGATCACAGGGATGTGTGCAGCCCTGGTTTCTATGAGCACTTCAGAACATAACCCATATAGAACCTCTCTCCACAATTTTTCTCATCGTTCTTATACACAGTCCCTATAGCCAGAGTGTTGGAATGTGGGGAAAAGGGAAGGCAGAGAGGACAACATGCTGAGCACTGAGCGTTTGAGATGATGATTTACATTCTTGTCTTGCCCTTCACCCCAAATACCCTTCAGAATGCTAGAAGGGAAACCACAGAGTAGCTGTTCGAGGTCGCTGTGTGCTGTTTATGTCTTGCCTAAGCTATTTAACAGACTGCTCAATTCCCCTTAGTCCCCAGATTTTTTTCTCTAGAGCAGGCCAGCAGTCCCTGTAAAGTAAGAGCACTGGTTCAGCCCCGAGAGGGAACCTGAGGGAAACGACCTATTCTGCACAAATAGCTTTGTGTAAGTAGTGTTGTGTGGCCAGTGCTTCTGAAAAGCTGCAGGTTTAGAGATTTCTTGTAGATGCACAAAGGTAGCACCTTCTGCAGCACAAGGCTTGTCTGCAGGAACACCTGCGTGGCTTCTACCAGCCCTGCTTGCTGCCTGACAATCTTCCCAAGATGTGCCTCGCAGGAGCTGCTGGGATCTTGGACACGGCCACGTGAACCCAAGCTGACATGTGACTGAAAGAGGACAACTCAGGGGGAATCCTCTCCCTGAATCAGAGGCAGGATCCCAAGGCCTCCCCATTCCTCCTGCAAGGATGTGAATCTTCAGGGTCCTGAAGGCCAGATGTGATGGAGTTTGACAGTGTGAAATATATCCACTCACGTGTGTCCTCCAGTGTGAAGTACAATTTAAAGCTAACTGTAAGGTAGATGGTTACAACAGAAAGCATCAAGAGATGGAAGCAGTATAAGAAAATACTGTCAGAGGAAGTCCAAGAAGTGAGCAGCTGTGAAGTAGGAAAATGTGAGACGTGAAGGAAACAAAAAGGAGTTCCAGTGAAGTGTCACGCTTCCACCCAGAGGGTATCTTCTTCTTCCCCCTGAGCTGTTACACACTTGAAAAGCCATGAGTTAACTGAAGAAAAGCCAACTCCTTCTCGGGAAAATCTTCCTACTACAACTGTCATCTGTTGCTCTGGGCCTGGATATTTCCATAAGGAATTCTCACAGGGAAGCAAAATGAAAGCTTTTTTCTTCCATTTCTATCCCCTCAGGCATAAGAATGTTCCGGTAAATAACGAGCAGAACAGTAAAAAAATAGGAGTGGGACTCACACTGCTTAACTTCAGCCTTGGACAACTGACTTGGTACAACTCCGTGCTCCCTGTTCAGCCGTGG
Source organism: Odontophorus gujanensis (assembly GCA_013399175.1). Taxonomy (NCBI): domain Eukaryota; kingdom Metazoa; phylum Chordata; class Aves; order Galliformes; family Odontophoridae; genus Odontophorus; species Odontophorus gujanensis. The sequence goes on from VXAB01000675.1 coordinate 26,723, forward strand.
GGAGAGGCAGCCAGCTGCAAGGGGAGGCTCAGCCATCCCACCACAAGGGAGAGCAGCCCTGCCCTGAACTTCTACATAGTCCATGGCTTAACTAAATCACACAGACAGATTCCAAGTTACTAGCATGACTCACTGCAGATAGCGCTCAGCTCTGCTTTGGAATGGAACTACTATGTACAGCAGTTCCTGAATCATATGGTTTCCCTTACTGTAAAGCATCCCTGCCTTTAGGAACAGCAGCAATGTGCCTTAAAAATCAGGACATAAATTCTAGTCTAGTTGATTCATTCCGATAAATATATATTTTTCCCATTTCATCAGGTTTGCTCTGTGACTCCAACAGGATCACGCTGCTTGTTACCGAGTGATACAAATGTGTGTGTGCCTCACACAGTAAAACAGTGGGAAGATGCACGTTACCAGCGTTCTACTTCACGTGGGAGTTTTTGGCATGGCAGTTTTCTTTCTTTTCTGTGTCAAGATCTGTTGACTTTGTGTACGATCAAACGTTATCCAGTTTATACAGTTGGTATTCAAAGGAAAAATAATTTTGTCATCACCCGACTCCACGTCTTTAAACAATGAGTGCTTGTTAACTTGTGATTATAAATAGCCATGCGGACGCTTGCCAGAGTGCTCCGACTTCAGCTCAGTGAGGCTGGGCTATGTTTTTGAGGCTGTACATAGCTAAGGTGTAGGCAGAGCAGCGCTGGGCGCAGTTCCACCTGATTCTTCAGCCCTCGCAGTCAAACTGAACGGACAGGTCTCAGTAACAAGCACCAAAGCCTGGGCTGGCCCACGAGGCTCAGCACACAGAGCAGCTCCGCACCTCGTCTCCCTCCAGATCTCTCCGTCCTCCCGGTTCTGGCAGCTGGAAGGCCTCGGGACATAGGGCTGACACAGGCTCCTCCTCACCCGGCACTGAGCGCCCGGGGCGGGTTCTGAGAGCAACGAACTCCGCTCTCTTTCTGCCTGGCCTCTCGCTGGCAGGCAGGCAGGCCGGCAGCCGGGGCAGGGGAGGGCAAAGACCCCCGTAAGGAGCCCAGGGGCACCCGGGTGCGGTGCAGACCCAGCTGGCAGCGGGCCGGGCCGCTCAAACACCGCGGAGCAGCAGCACGCGGGGGCACGCAGCACACGCCGGGGAAGGGATGCTTCCAGCCCTCCCAGCGCCCCGTGAGCTCCTACAGGCTGAGCAGCACGCTTTATCCCCGTGCCCGTCGTTCCCACTCGGTAAGCGGAGCGCGTCCAGCACGAGCGACATCGCTGAGCCCCCCCCTCCACCGCCAACCCCGCG
>VXAB01000675.1:28181-64575 GCA_013399175.1 Odontophorus gujanensis
CCAGGCGGCTCCGCCCGGCCACGGCCCCGCCCTGCCCCGCGCTCCCGCTGCCCGGCGGCTCGGCCCCGCCCACCCAGCGCCCGCCGACCAATAGGCGTCGCTCGGGCTCGGCGCGCCGAGTGTGGGCTCGCCCCCTCGCTGGGCGGCGGCCAATCGCGGAGCGGGGCAAAGCGCGGCACCGCTAGGGGGCGCCGCGGCGGTCTGTGGGGTAGCGGTGCTCGGGGCGGCCGCGGCCACGCGGGGCGGAGGCGGAGTGCTTTCTGTCGCTCTTTACGGCGTGCGTGCTGGGTTCAGCATTGCGTGTCTCCAGGTTTTGCTGAGGAGTTGCTCAATAGGGAACTCGGAGCAGAGAAGTGCTGTGTTCCGTGCAGCTGCGGGGGTGAGTGCCAGCGAGGAGCGGTCAGTAAGCTGGGCGTAGCGCCGCTTCACTTCTGAGCAGTGCTCACCCAGGGATTGGAGCAGGTCCTGGTTGAAATACGAAAGAGGGTTAAACAGAGGTGAGGTGAGAGTGTGAAATGCCAGAACCATGAAACGGTGTGGGTGTTGGGTGCGGAGAGAGGTGTGATGCTGGAGAAGAAACATCTGGAAGTGATGAAGAGAGATCTCTAGAAAAGCATCTTGCAGCATGCTGTGAGGGAGTGCTGCGTTTCTGTCCTTCCCAAATAACATAATTCTGTTCATACAAACTCTCCTCCTGTATTCCTGTTCTGTTTAAACAGTGATCAGTGTGTGCTTTTATTGCACAAGATAAACCATGGTGAATGGTTAGGTACTTCAAACACTAAACTTACATAGATAAGGCATTTCAAATATTAAAATGGGAAAAAAGCAGAGGGAACAAGAGTGTGATAATCATCAGTTAATTTAAAAAGATGTAAATGTGTTCACCTATGATTGACTGATATGCCAAAGACACGCAGAGTTTCATTCAGAGTACCTGCTTTGTGTGTGGGTATAGCTTCTGTTGATGTGACCAGCATGCTTTGGTCTCTTTCCTTTGGAAAGTTCCTTTGGAAGTGCTGCCCGGGCTGCGTGTGTGTGTTTCTCTGAAGGGAAAAATCATCTCTTTGTGAGGGACCCGTGCCTTGCCCCACATCAGGGCTGTTTGTGCAAGAAAGGAGCTGCTGATGTTGCCTGGGGCAAGTTCTGTGCACTGAGTGCACATTGCAAAGTGGTCTGTGAATGGAGAAGGAAAAAAACGTAAGGAAAAAGTAAGAAAATTGTTTCCTTTTGTTCTTCAAATAAAAGGGAAAGCCTGAAATGCATGAAAGTGTTTTCGTGGTGCTCTGCTGACACTATGGGAAGAGCACGATCGGTTTGGCTGGGATCTCCACCCATTGGCACAGTGGGTCTTTAAGTGGAAAGGTGCTGAGCTGAAGGAGGAGCCCCAGGGTTTTCTTATGAGGTGGAAGGCTTATCCGCTTTGAAGTAGTGTATTGCTGATGAGGTTGTGCAGGGTATCAAGTGTGACACAGGCCAGAATGCAGAGGATGTGTAGAAGGGTCTCACTATTAGTGAAAACTGTTGTCCGCTTGAGAAACCAGAGGGATTTTGTGCCATGGGGTGTGTAAGAGTTGTCCATATGCATGAACTGCCATCCTGCCTTTTTGGGAGTGATGGATACCTGCAAGGGTTAACGTTTCCTGAGATTTCTCTCTATTGGGTGCAATGAGATATGCAGAAGGCCTTATTTATTTATTTATTTATTTATTTGTTCTTCCTTTTTTCCAGCATGAAATACTTTGTCTCTAACCACAGCCCTGAAGGGAAGTTGAGGGGAGGCAGGGGAAGGCAGTGAGGTTTGACTGTGTACCATTTGGGCCGTCTGAATTCATTAGCTTCAGAGCCACCCCCAGGTGCCTCCACCTGTGTAGCTCCTGCACCCAACCTGGGAGACTCTTTTACCACTACTGCATGCATTAGCCTTCATTAATACAATTAGCATAATAGCGATTAGGATTCATTATTCCCTACAAGAAGATAAAGCCGGTAATACATATCTCAGAATCCAGTTCCTTAGCACCTTGTCTTGGGATTGCTTTATTTTAGAGTTGTTTGCCTCTTTATATCCTTCCATCTCCTAGAAGAAAAAAAAAAAAAAAAAAAAAAAAAAAAAAAAAAAAAAAAAAAAGCCACTTAATTGTAAAACTGTTTGGGTCAAAGAAACGCTCTGAGATGATTCTTCACGCATGCTAAAGAGCTGAATTGATCTATGGGACCACATGGCTCAGACACCACTCAACAGTCAGAACTGTGAACTTCATCTTCTTCAAGCACAAAAGCTACTTAGTTTCCCCATGTTGAAGACTTTTTATAATAGCAATAAGACAACTCTAGAGAGAACCATCTAATATTAACTCCGGGGAGTAATCATCTAATCACAATCTGGGGGTGATTTGAAGCACTCATCTGGACCGAATGCCTCACAACACCCCAGGAGTGGTTTTATTGCATGATAGCAATACCCCATTGAGCCTTATTGCTTAATTAAAAACAAATTCCCAAGTAATTTTTTTGCCTTTCCATAAAAACACAGTAGTACATAGCATGTATAAAACATCCATTAAATGATGGTAGATGCAAATTTACATTGTGAGATACAGTGCTTTTCTTTACCACTTGGGGTTGAAGTTAAATGTAAAACCATTTCCTATAATCTGCGCACTGCTGCGTTTAGAGAGGAATAAATACGGGAAGAGAAGTTCGTTGTAGGATGCCTTGTTTTTATTAAGTGATGTGTTTGGTCTCCTTACAAAGCAGTTTGGCTTCTGGTCCATCTTACAAACACAGCAGCATGGCCTCTGCTGAAGGCTGCCTGGGCTCGCAGTGCTCTGCCAGTGCACATCTTCAGTAGGAATCACACGTTTCTCTTTGGGGTTTCCATTTCTTTGTGGGCAGATCGAGCAGGAGCAGTGCAGGTGACATATTTGGACTATGTATATACTGTACAGGTGCTGCCCGGGTGTGCTTGGTGGGTTTTGTAGACAGGTTAAGCCTAGTATACACATGGTAGTGCTGCTTGTGGTTTTGCAGCACAGCTGAACTCTGCCTGCACCAGGTGCATGGCTGATAGGTCTCCAGCTCCTCTAGTGTTACTGGACGTGCTGCTACAGCTGTGGCTGCTCTGCAGGAGAGCCAGGCACGAGGGCAGGAAAGTCCTTTCTGTACTGCTTCATGATCCCAGCTCGCAGCTTTCTTTACACATTTACCGAGTGCCCGAGTGGTCTCCAGTGTTCCCTAAGGATTACAAGTGTTGTCCATGTATTACTGGCAGAAGCAGTAAATCCAAGGTTTTACGTGATGGTGTGAATGCCAGAAATGTGTCAGTATGATTTTTTTTCTCCACAAGAAAGCCTTTAATTGGTGAAAATATGTCTGCAAGCACACTTGTTCTGAACAAAAGCTGAGAATTAGTGGTAACTTACTCTTGCTCGAATGTCCTGTGAGAGATGTTAAGCATTGTGGTGGAGGATTTGTTAAAAAGAGATTGCGGTGTTGTAGTGGTGAAAAGAATGAAAGTAAAGCTTGTTGCTGCTTCTGCTGCCCGAGGTTAGCAAGAGCCGTGCATAGTGTAACAGAGTCTGTGTATTTAACCTGATCTTTATCAACGTGGGGCATTGCCGGGTCAGGAAGGCATGTGAAAAGGCCTGGCAGTGTTCTTGAACACTGCATATACATATGCACATAGAAAAAAAACAAGTTCGTGTGAGGTAAGGGGGTGGTTTCTAGGCACTGTCTGCTTCATGGGCAGTTTTTCAGGACGGGGAAAAAAAATCCCTTTAAAACTGTGAGCATCTGGCTCCATCTGCTGGTAACAAAGCAAAATACGTTGTTCTGGGCGTAGAGAGAGGTGAGGTTTGTGTTTATGGCAGCTGGAACAAAACCCAGCAAGAATATTAACAAATGAAATGCTTGTCCCTCAGAGCTAACCCCCTGCCCTGTACTCATCCTCCAGCCTCATCCTGTTTCGTTTCATTGGCGGCTCCACACTTTGATGTCTGGGGTTATTCTAAAGATACCATAAGAGAAGCACCTATTGCTGAAACTGACAGCAGGCAAACGCTACAAACCTCTTTTATTAGAAAGTACAAAGCAACAAATTCTGCCTGGAGTATGGTTGATAAATCCGATCTCTTGTAGACATCTGGAGATTGTGTTTGCAAATCCCCAGCCAGCTCGTTTTGTAGTCATTGTTACCATCATTCAGGTTAATGCTGCCACTTTTTACATGCTAAAACACATGTGGTGCTTTATGGCTGAAGAGAGTGGAACAGAAGTTCTTTTAAAGCCCTTCCTAGGAGTTTGCTGTGTGGAGAAACAAATGTCAGATCACTCACCCTGCTCTGAAAATGCAGCTGTGAAAAGGGATTACTTGGGTACTCAGTTAAGAATTACACAGCAATAGAGACCTAAAATAGCAAGTGGAACAAGTACACTTTTATCTTTTCTTGCAAAGATTTGCCTAAAAAATACGAAATTTCAAGCCAGAATATTCATGCTAAGTTCTGAATGTCATTTGAATTTTTACAGCAGTTATAATCTCTGACATACAACCTTGGAAATGGGGTCTCATAACAGAAATGCCGTGTCCCTTGACACCAGCAAGGAGATGCTGCAGTAGGTTGCAATTCTGAGACAAGTTTACAAGGCTGGCTTATGTCTTCATAGTATCACTTACATGCTGCTAAGATTTTCTTATCTCCTTCCTCCTCTATATTTTTATGTAGAAGAAATGGAAGTTGTCAAGAGCCTGGGCTGCAGAAAGATCCCACTTGCCAGTGCTTTTTTTTCCCTCTCATTATCATACACTCGCAATCAGACTCTAATTTCTGAAATAAAAAACCTGCAGGATTCTTTATTGGGTCTATTAAAGCTTCAATCTTCATTATTTAGGATGGCTCCTTACCTTTTACTCAATGAAGTCATAATGCAACTGCTCCGATAAAAACTGTTGGAATGGCTACTGTGGCAGCAAGTAGATTTTCCTTTGTGTAAAATAAGTTGCTGTGAGTGAGACATAACTGTAATTTACATTAATTAGGCAGCCATATAATGGGGTGTTCAATAGCTGTTACATCGTTTAAATTCTTCTTTGAGCACCTCAGCCACCCAAGAACTATCCAGCTGAACATCTCTGAGCCCATCGTACTGAAATAATCCTTTAGAGGAAATGCAGCGTAGCACAGAAATCCACAAAAAAAAAAAAAATCGAAAAATTTGTATTTATGGGATTATTTCAAGTTTTACAGAAAATGCACAGTTAGTTTTCCCCTCCCCCCAAAATCTCACAGTGCTATTAGGTGGAATTGGGTCTGGGGCTGTTGCTGTGGGTGTGTTAGCAGACAGTCAAGGAGCTTGTATTGGGAAGTCTTCACTGACAGCTGGCCCCCAGCACAGGAGCAGCTTTCCTTAACCATCCTGGTACAGGCCTGGGGCCCTGGGCTGCAGAAGTGTGCGCATGTGTCATAAAGCTAGGAGCTCAGTCTGAGAGCTGAAAGAAATGAGGCTGAATTTATTAACAAACGTGCCAGGAAGAGGTTTGTATTGATATGCTGCAAATCTTCAACGTGCCGTTCAGCTGCCTGTACAAGGTGGTGGTTATCAGATCAGTTCACATCTGGGATGAAAAATAACACATTTTAAATCAGTTTTGTTGGTCAAGATATAGTGGAATAGGACCTAACAGAATGAAAAATGAGTGGCTTGCAAACAAATGGTTGTCTGGGAAGCAGGGCAGGACAGACCATGATGTTTAGGTTGTGACTTTTCCTTCAAAAACTATTGGTCATGCTATTCCAGTCAGTAGTATACTCATTTATTTTCTCCTTTTAATGATTACAAGGTACCATGCCTTACCTCATAGCAAGCAGCAGAGCTTCTTAGTGGGAATAGCTCTTAATTCAGCACTAAATGTTGCTGGGATTTCTTGCCACAGTCCCTCTGTGCAGGCTGTGCAGCCCAGGTGTCAGAGCAGTAGGTACAGCACTGGGTGCTGCTCTGCAGCCCAGCAGTGGCTGCTCCTCCTTTCAGCTGCAGTGAATACCTGATCCTGTATTTTTCATGTTTGTGAGTTAATTTATTTAAAGCTGTACACTGAAGGGGATTTCTGTCTTACTGAAACAAAACGTCAAACACTGGGAAGCGTGGCTCAGGATGGAAATGACAGCATTAACAAAGGGGAACATGAGGCAAAGGTGAACTGAACCTCTGTGAAATCCCATGGAACTGGTGAGTGTTGCCATGTAATCTGGAACTGTATTTCATGGCAAGGTACGTAACACCACGGTTTGGTAACCACTAATGGATGAAAAGATTTGTAAATCCAGTTTTTCTTTCTGTTTAAGAAAGATGAACATTTGTTACAGAGTCAGCTACTGCACTTTACTCATCAAGGTCCCCTATGTTCCCTTGCTGACCTTGGGAGCCAGGAGGCAATCAGTGCAGCTGGGATGAGAGGGACAGCTGAGGAAGGTTAGCCTTTCAGAGCACTCAGGTGTTTGCCATATCAAGAGGCCTTGTTGCCTAGGAGAGCAATTGTTGGCTGCTTGTCCCAGCTGTGGTGGGCAGGACGCTGGTTATATAGTGTTCTTGGGCAGTGGGCATCGTCAGTTACTGCTGAAATCCCTCGTGGGGTGCAGGCTGGAGAAGGCTGCAGGGATGATGGTGTTTAAAAGAGGAGCTTGTGTGTTGCTGATGCCTTATACTTGTGTCCCAAGGTAAGATTGCTGCAGAACCAATGAGAAATTACTCATGGAAATCTTACTGTGTGGTGAGGGAGCATTACAAATAGCAGGAGCCAGGGATTAGCCCTCCTGCAGGGCAGGGGTGTGAGAGGCTGCAGTAGGAGCAGTAAGGTGACTGGAACTTCGTATTTAAAAAGTCCTGAAAATACACTCCTGATATGGAGGAGCAAGCAGGTGGCTCAGGTGAATGGCTGCTATGGGGCCTGCCCACTGTCACAGCTGCTTTTGGAATTAAAGAGAGGTATTATTGAGGTTAAAATAATGGCTGCTCTTGCTTGGACTTCCTTGCAATATGTAGCTACTCATTAATCACCATGTGTTACTATTCCAAAGTATTGTAAAGTTTGTTGAAAAGAGTTGCCTGCTCAAAGGTTGTAACAGCCTCAGGAATGATTTCTAAGGTGCTTGCAAATCTAAAATCTTAAAATGGGCAATGAATGAGTCTGTCAGAGGGGTAAACTTGTCCAAGGCTCCAGAGTTCACTTAAAAAATGTGGGGTGCCCTGAATATATGAGATTAACATCAGCCACGTGCTGCTGTTGTTTCAGTGATGTAGTGTCCTCAGATGAAAATAGAAACTAGTACGGGCTGTGCCTAAGATATGCATGGAACAATTCCACTTGCCTGTGGGGAGGGGGCTGTGACTCCTTTTCCCAAGTTGATATTTAATAAGCATCCCAGGAGGTTGTTTTGAGTTTCCATTGTACTGTTGTGTGAGCCGTCTTTGAAAGGAGGTATAAAACCAGCTCAAATAGTGAATTGTTTATTTCTTCAGCTGTGACTTATCTTTAATTTCACGTATTTTCAACAGTGGTCGTTTCAAAGAGAACTTGTGTTGTTTGTTTTCCCCACTACAGTTCAAAATCCAGTAACTGGATGGTTTGCCTTGTTTTGTACCGTAATCAGAGATGAAATTTTGAAAAAAAGGAAAGTATGGAATGTATACAAATAGACATATTCATATACGTAGTAAGAGGAAGATAGAAGTGTGAATAAAACAGCGTGATGGCTCATAATTCCTTGGCTAGCTGCTGCTTTTGAGTCTGTCCCTTCTGCATGCAGTCCTACATTCAGCATAAGAGCAGTGGGGATGGCTGTGACTAGTTATCTCATTTGCTAATACTAAATCCAAAAAGATGGGGGAATGGTGACAAACAAGCAGGGGAAGAATGGTGAGCTGTCATTTTCATGTTGAGTGGGTTCCAAGAAGGGTCCTGCACAGGCAGCAGGGAGTGAAAGATGAACACAGGGAGAGCAGGTGGGACAGGAGTTTGGTGTAAGCAGCTTGCGGGTAGGTGATGAATAATACCAGTGATCTGGCTAAAGTGATGTATGGGAGATGTTTGGAACACCTCAACGAGGCAGAAAGGCCTCTTCAGGTGATTTAGCAGCAGCAGTAAAGGTATCTTGAATGCTTTGGCTGTTCAGATCTCGTTAGGCTTCATTTGTCATCTGTGCTGCTAGCATCTGATTACCTCAGGGAGACCTCTGAACACCTCTTCAGCACTCTTTACTGTAAATAATGATTTCCTTGCTGTTATTTATTGGAAGGGACTGCTAAGCAGCATACGTCTTCTGGTCACTGAAGTAGAATTTAGAAAAATGTGAATAGCAATAGCTGTGGAAAATGCTGTTGTGCTCATCTATGTGTCCATATGGCAGGATATGGCATGTCCTCTGCAGCACAATGAAACAGAATTGTGCCTAATTCCAATTTGTATGTCATTGCCATTAATAATGTCTAGTTAAGACATCTATTAAAGATCTTTCCTGTTAATTAACAAGACTATGCCAATAAAGTTCCATTAGCTTCCCTCTATTAATTTAATATTATAGGCATTTAACAGATGTCTTAATTAGATATTATACTGATAGCTATAAGCAAAATTGAAATGAAGCCTTTGTCCTGCAGGGAAAGTTTCCACTATGATCTCAGCTTTCTGCCAATTTGTTGCTATTTCCTTGTGGATTTTCACAGCAAACGAAGGGATTACGAAGAACTTTGAGAGAAATAGTGCTTAAAAGGGAGATACCTTGGGTGTAACAACTTCAACGCTCAGCTAAGTGCTGCTAACTTTAGAGGACTCAGGAACAGAAGCCAAGTCCTTGTTTAGTGATTAAGTAACCACAAGCTCAGAAAAGATGACCATTTCTGCCTGTGAGGCATTGCCCTGTTTTAGGCACTTGTGGTTTAAGAGAGACGTATATCTTCCTTGTTTAGATGCATGCATTCAATTAGAGGTTTCACCTCCATTTCACTTTTTGTATGTTTGCTTTTTAACCTTTACCCCGACAATGTATTTTTCCATTTGGGTAGATAATAATTCTATGAAATGGCACAGATAGTTCCAGACTAAGATGAGAATATTGCTGACCTTGGTGTTTTTCAGTCCTTTCAAGTTAGATACTGAAACATTCTGTAGTGTCTGGTGGAAAACAACAATGCAGAAAGCTTTCCTGATACTCACAGAATGAGTCCTCATTGTACTGCTGGGAAATGATACCCTCTGCAGCACAAAACACCTTTGTTGCTGACTCTATACATGTGAAAGACGTTTTTGCCCAATGCCCACATGAAAAGGTCTTTCAGACTAGCATGTGCATAGTTGAAGAGAAGAGGTGTTGATCCAGGAACAATTACAGAAAATCAGCTAGCAGCTGCAGTCTCCTTGTACAGTAAAACAGGCAGACAGAGCTCAGTTCATACAGAAGGCAGTAGCAACACTTGTCAAAAAGCTACAAAATAAAATACTCACTGGGAAAACATACAGTCAAAATTGAAACATGAGCCAGGTAATCAGTACTAATCACAAGTTTAATTAAAAGTAGAACATTACATAGAAATAACAAAAGATGCAACTGATACTCCAGCAGTTCGACAGGCTGCTTCAAAGGCAAGAGAAACCAGTCATTCTTCAGTATGAAGAAAAGCTTTATTAGCTAACTCTATTTTCAGTCTGCCAGAAAACCTGGTTTGTGAACTGCAGGAAAACAGCAGACTTCTTAACTAAATTTCCTTTTGATTTGCTATGAAATCATAGGTCAATAGTTCCTTTCAACTTGAACTTCTTTGCAGACCGCTCGCTTGCTCGAAGCTGGAACTTGCTTCCATAGATGTAGGAAATGAATCCATCAGTCTCCAAGCTAAATACGTTGTTAATTTTGGGAACAACTGAAAATGCAGAAGAAATTAGCAAGTAGTGGACTAATTGAAGCCCCTGATGGCTTTTACATGGTAGATAAAGATATCTAACTCTGTATAGTGGCAGAAGTTAAAGCACTGGTAAAGAACAATGTACATGCTATGCCAGTACATTTGCTCAGAAGCATAATAATGTTCAACAGGTTTTTAGTTACTCAGATTATAGCAAGCACTGAAAAACATCTTGCGTACCTTTTAATTTGTTGTCTTTAGTAATAATTTTGAAGACGTGTTTAAATTCCTGAAGAATTATTCCTGTTATCCCAACATAAGATGGGCACTTTGATTTTGTGACTGAAAGAACCAGAGTATGCAAGTATTAGAAGAAATTCAGGCACAGTTTGTTTGCTGTTCCATGGCTGCCTCATGACTTTAGAAGTGTGAGGTGTTATTCTGAAATAATGCAGTTCTGGTGATAACTGAAGACTTAGAGGTAATCTTTCCACTAATAAGAGCAGCTGAAAAATTAAGAAGTGCTGGTATATGGGGAAAGACTCCATCAACACAGAATCACAATTATGAATCACAACCATACAATTGTGTGATTCTGGAGTTGATACTGAAAGGAATTTAATGAGCACCTGAAACACAGGAGAGCATACTGCATTTCAGATAACTCTGTAGAATAAAACAGTACCTGTAACAATAGCTCCATGGAGATCTGCTTTTAGCAGTTTGCTCTGAATCATCTGTGGCTGTCTGGAAGAAAAGGGTGGGATCACAGAGGAAAAATACATGGAAAAGTATGCTTTGAAGTGTGACCATGGCTGCTGAAATGATCAAAGCTTACAGAAATAGTATATATCCTTATTAAATAATTGATGTTTTCAAGTTTATCGAGTTACTACTTGGAATATCTTAAAATTGGTGGAGTTTAGATTAGCAGACATCTCAACTTACGCATCTGGTTTAAGTCCATAACACAGGTCTTTGATATACTGCTTCCAGAGTTCGTGTAGTGGTAGAAAGATTTCATACCTGCAGTTAGAAAGCGAATGTTATACAAGAACTTAATTAAATAAAATTGTTGCTTACTGAAACAATTTATAGAGTTAAGACTAACAACTGTGTTATCATCTTCTAAGCACCTAGACATGAGGTAAACCACTCCAAGAACAAGTTTGGTTTTATAGGAAAACTAAACACACTTCTGACAGCCCTGGGGGGGATGTGTTTGAGAGTGCTGCTCCTCTCCCTCCCCCTGCTTCATTTGAGGAGCAGCGAGGGCCTTACTCGGCATGCATGGGGTCAAGGAATGTGGTGCAAAACATTCTCTGTGGCAGGCAGCCTGTGTTTCAGAAGTGAAATCGCAGGTGGCTGTGTTAAGGAGAAAGGATCGGTCAGGGATGAGGTTTCGGAGCGGGCAGCCCAGGTGAGGGCTGTGCTGTGGGAGCTGCACACAGGGCAGCAGCTCCACTCGTACCTCTGCTGCTCGGGCTGGATGTCAAACAGGCGCAGCTCCCGCCGCTCCCTGGCCGTGAGGGTTTTTGTTTTCTTCCTCTTGGGCTTTTTCCTCCTCCTGGGGTGGTGCTCCAGAACCACGGCCTTCCTCGTTAGCACGTCCCGGATGGCCTCGTCCTTCTTCTTGGGCATGCTGCGCTTCAGGAAGGCGCTCACAAACGCTTCGGCCTGCACTGAGCCCTGGGGCTGTGAAGGCATTTGGAAAGCTGCCTCACCGCAATGGGAGCAGGCGGCGTGCGGGGAGCCCGCCCAGCCGAGGGCAGGGACGCGCGCAGTGCGGGCTCACGGGAGCGGTACCTGCAGGCGCAGCTCCTCCGCCGCCTCGCGGGGCAGCCCGGCGTACAGCACACCTGCGGGCGGACAGCGGCGTCAGCCGGACCCTCATCTTCATCCTCCTCCTCCTCCCCCGGTCCCGCCGCACTCACCTTCCATCGCGAGGCTCCGGCGCGTGCGCTGACGCGTGCGCGCGACCGGGGCGGGCCGGAGCGCGGCGCATGCGCGTGGCTGCGTCCTCCCGCCGCTCCGCTAGGGGGCGCTGCAAGCGGCACCGCTCCTCAGCCGGCCCCATGAGGCAAGCTGAGCCGCGCGCCGGCGGTCCTGGAGAGCCGTGCTGCGCATGCGTTGTAGCGCGGGGGTACCCGGCGCAGCTCCCGCTGTTCCGTGGGCTTTGTCTCGCGTGGTGCTGCTGCGCTCCGCTCCGCTCGGGGTGGAGCACTGCGATGTGCTGAGGGAAATGCGGAGCACAGAGGCACTGGAGTGGTGTCTAACAAGGAACACAATTGCAGATGAGTGTATTTGTCTCCTCGGAGCCGTACGTGTGAGCGGTGGATGGTGTGTGGGAACGCCTCCCAGCAGTGAAGGATGCTGCTGCAGCGAGCAGGTCCCCTGACTAACAAAGCAGGGACTCCTTGAGTTGTCATTGCTGTTTAAGAAGAGATCAGTTTTCATGAATGGAGTACCAGGATGAGCAGTATGGGTCTTTGGGGCCGTATGAGTGCTCCTCGGCTGGATTTATGCTGCAGTTCCTAAGGCACTTCAGGGATTAATAATCAAATCGGTGTTGGTGATGCCGGTGTTATAAATGCAATGATCCAGGCTGTACAGGTGCCTGGGGAAGCCAGCCTCTTCCAGCAGCTCTCCATCTTCATTTCCCAGTCTGTCTTCAGGCAGAGGCAGTGTCTGGGGCAGCCGGCTCAGCTCGTTGCTGTGTGTCCCAGCAAAAGGGCTCTGAACCAGGAGCATCAAATAAGCATCAGAAAGAGCGGGGGGGGAAGGGGAATACGTAGAAACCGATTTTATAGATCACAAAGAAGGTGAAGGCTCAGAGAAATGAGGGAAGGTGAATAAAATGAGAATGTAGAGTAAAATCCAAGTGGAAATGTGTGAACAGAAGTGCAGATAATTATAATGCTTGTTTCTGAATGCACGTTGTTCCCTGCTCTACCTCTCTCAGTATCATGTAGATCTTTGAAGCTTTTTACTGTTTCAAGTAAATCAGCTTGCAAGCATGGTACAAGTTTATGGTGATATAAACCCCTAATATATATTGTTTATTCCACTTCACAGGTGCCGACACTGGCATTTCTTATTCCATTAAATCCGTGTATGGCTTTGTTTATTGCTTTTGAAGTCTATCTATCTAAGTCTATCTCTATTTTAAGTCTGTCTAAAAACCTAGCAGTGAACCACCATACATGTGTACAGCAGGGGGCCGTGTTGCTTTGGCTGTTGGTGCTGAATTGCAGTGGGTGATGCCCGAGGCAGGTAACAGCCACGTCCTGCGGGAATTTCACTGATGGAAAGCTGCCACTGAGGTACAGAGTAGCTAAAGGTATTGGTGTGACGTAAGGGTAGAAGATCACTATGTTGCTTTTTTTGTTTGTTTGTTGTTAAAGGGTAGTGATGAACTGAAGCTGCAGAGGAGCGTGAGTGAAGTGGTGTGTGTAGGAGGTGACTGCGCTGTCATCACTGAGACACTTTCACTGATTGCAGCTGATACAAGAAATAGATACTGTAATTCTCCAGAAAGAGTGTCTCAGCAAGCATTGGAGTTCTTAAGATCACTGTAGTTTATTCCTCTTGGCCACATTGTATTAGAAATGGTATTAACAGTCAAATTCGGTCTCTTGGGACAGGTGTACTCTGAAAATAATTGCTGCTTTGAACCCTCCCACCTGATTTCCTCCATCCAAGTACCAAGTTGTTAATACATTTCCCAGCCCCTCCCCATTCCCTTGCTGTATTGAAGCAGTGTACGGCCAGCCTAACTCCCTCCTGCTTCTCAGCACTCTTTCTCAGCCTTTCTCCATGTCCCCCTTTCAGCCCAACCATCCAGGAGCACAAATCAGGCCCACGTTGGCGTTTCCAGGGCTCGAGCTGACTGTACCTGCATGGCCAGCTTCCTCGTGGGAGCTGGGGCTGCTGGGCTGCCCAGTGAGCCTGGGCTTATGTGTGGTGTTGGGAAGGCAAACAGTAATCTCGGAATATTTTCAGAACTTTAAATGATTTAAAGGCTGGATTTTAAAGCAAGGAAAGAAGCCAGCTGTTGGGACTAGCAGTTGGTTGGGCTGTGTAACGCTGCTCCTCGGCAGAGGGCAGCCCAGCACCAGGAGTGGGGTGCTCAAGGGGAGACAGTGGTGTGAGTGGGCCTGCTGCAGTGCTGCCTGCTGTGAGCTGTCAGGGCCTGCTCCTCCATGGGGCAGACCCCAGCTCTATCAAGTATTAAAAGTTAAAAACTGTTTTGAAATGTGGCTGTTGGCAGCTTCTTGCAGCATATACGCCTTAGGTTCTTGTGTCCACTAGCCTCTTACATCACAGTAAAAATGTCTGTGGGAAGAGGCTTTGGGGGAATTCATTTTCACCATAAGCTAAGGAAGTGATTGGTTTATTTTTGGTGTTGTTAAACACCATCATCTTTCCATATCAAAATAATAAGCTATACCCTTCTTAAAAAATGTGAGCCTAGAATACCTGGTGGTACCTCCTGCAGAACTGTGATAGTTGTGCCTCACACAATGCTGAAAAGCAGAGCTTGCTCCCAAAAGCAGTAATGAGGAGTCGGGAGCTGAGCTGCTGGCAGCTGACGTTGGGCTTCCCTGCATGCTGAGCTCCCAGCAGAGCAGTGTGACAGACACCGCTGCTGCTCCTCAACAGCTTGGGTTTCCTAATTAATAGCAGCGTTCTGCACCCGTCTATTAATTTGTGGCAGCAAAAGTAATGACTCCAAGACAGCCTGTCTTTAATTTTTGAGTCTCGTTTAAATCTTGTGTAATATTTTATTTTTAAACATGGCAAATATTGGCTTATGTCGTGGTAGGGATGTGTGGCGCAAAATGAGTGTTAAATAAAAATGATGCAGTCATGATCACTGGAGCTATAGCAGATCGAATTGTTTAATGATGTATTTCATTTGGTTTTGGTCAAACTACATTAACATAAGTAAAATTTAAAGAGTGAAAATGAAGAGGTTTGCGGCTCAAAAATAACCATTACATTGGATTTTGCATCAAAGAGAAGTTTAGACTTCTTTTCTTGGAAGTGGTTCAGCTCCGCAGGTCTGCGAGGTGCAGTGTGCTGGTGCTGATTGTGTGCTTTCCCAGTGCTAAGTGTAGGCCAGCCATACGTTCCTCATCCCACACGTCACCCCGTAGGGCACGGGAGAAAGGCACTGACTGACACATGTGGCACTGAATGCTGTGATGCTGCGCTGCCCAGAGCCTGCTGAGCTGTGGTGGCACTGGGAGGGCGGTCCCAGGGTGAGGACAGCCCCTGCCCCGCTGTCCAGCCTGTGGTGAGACCTGGGATCTGGGCTGAAATCCCAGGAGATTGGTAAAGATTCATTAGTTGGAGACCAGTTTCTTATCTTTGCTCTGTAATGAGGCGTCCATCTCCAAGGCATCACTAGCTGGCAAGGCCCTGTTCCTGCCAGACTCTTTCAAAGTAACACAATTAGGCTGTCAGGACTGACATTATTTTTAATAAAGCGAGTCAGCTTGCTCTGTCCTTGTCTGAGATGCATTTCTAAGTGCACACTGATAAAGGTGTCAAATGCCATAGCACCCGGTATCTTTAGGTCCTGGTGGTTTAAATGTGCCTGTCACAGTCCCCCAGCATGCACAAAGTCCTGTCTACCTTACGTGAGTGTCCCTGGGAACTGGGGCTGAACAAATAAGCAAAAAGACACAGCCCCCAGAAGGCAGCTTCTGAAGAACTTAGCAGTGATGGTGCAGCAAGCTGACTGCGTCCTGTCATGTGTCCCAGCACCGGAGCTGTGCACTGAGCTGCTGGCTGAGGGCAGGTGGCAGCTCACGGGGAGCACTGCTGCTGGGGGAGTGCTTTCGGGGCACAGTTAGTTGCTTGGGATAGCTGTAACAGTGGTGGTACCTGGGCTGCTCGGGTTGGCTGGGGTTATTTGGGTGTTGCTTGTAAATACATTAGCTTTTTATGGTTGATTATAAAGGTGTTGGTGGCAGTGGGATGTCTGGCCCAGAACGTGGAGGCGTTCAGGCAGAGCTCGCTCAGCAGAGCACAGCTGATGGCTCTGATCCATGTGCTTGGGAGTCATGCTGCATTTCTGTTTGTGTACATGGAAGGAAGGAAACGCATCGAAGGAGCCGATGGGTTTGCTGTCTGCTGCAGGCACACAGGAGGGGTGCTCAGCCTCCAATGGGAGGCTTTCATCTCCCTGTGTGCAGTCTGATTTTCTCTGAACTCAGGTGTGTGCCAGGCAGTGAGGGGTTAATGCTGCTGTGTTGCTTTGATAACCAAACAGACCAAAAATGCCTGTTTGAGTTCAGCGCTTCCCTGAGAACCTTTCCTTTAGAAAAAGCCAACACAAAATCCCAGAGCCTTGTACAACAGAAAATATTTTGTCCATCTCTTTGGTAGAAATCTGATAAACCAGGGTGAGAGGCAGGTGTCCAAGGAGATAAAAATAATAACCGTGGCCATGGTTCTGGAGAGAGCCAGCCTGTTAATTAAATGAAGTTCCCACTCAGGAAATGCTGGAAGCTACCAGATATACAGCAATTGATTTGCCTTAGCAATGTATGTTAATTTGAACTTGAGATGAGTGTATATTATTTTGCAGTGGGGAAGACCTGGGGGGCAGGCTTTCATCCTGCCAGGAGTGGTTTTTCCAGAAGGTGGAGACTACTGAGTGCTTTGTACTTCCAAAGAACAGAACAGTGGGAGAGAATGGGCAAGAGGGCGTTGGGATTTATAGGCAGAGCCTCTAAACAGAATTAACTAATCCCAGACTCATAACTGAGCTGGCCTGGATTTGCCCTTGCCACAGGTCGGTGAGCATGGAGCCCTGCTAACAAACACCCTGAGCCCCAGTCTCTTCTGTGTTAGCCTAATTTAAAGGGATTTTTCTCAGTGTTACAGTAGTGTGAAATCAGGACTGCTGCAATGGCACGTAGTACCTAAGGTCAGGGATGCTTTGGTCGATGCACAGAGGAGATGCAGTGCGTGACTGAAAGGATTCTGTGATTCTGTGGCCCTCTTCCATGACTGCCTTGTATGTAAAACTACTCCTGCGATCTGAATTTGGGGTGGGCTGTGGTTGGGGGTAACGATGATGTCTCTGTTCAGGCCCCACCAGCTTTTGGGCTGCAGCACTGCTGCTGACCTGCCCAGCTCCCCTGCATTATGGCAGCGTGTTGCAGAGCAGTTCTGTGGTGTGTGTGGGGCCTCGGACACCCAGGGCCCTCTTGAAGTGTCCAGGTGTGGCACCGAGGGCACAACTGCAGCTGTTTCAACTTGGGAACACACACTGCAGCACTGCAGGCTGCTTCCTGAAAACAGTCCACTGCTCTGTGAAATTATCAGCAGTGAGATTGCAGAACAGAACACACCTATTAGGGCTTTTTGGGGCTTTTTTGTGTTGTTTTTTTTTTCCTGAGGAAGAATACTCCCTTGCCCTTCAGTGTGATTCCAGCCCATTTAGCAGTGTTCTTTTTGAAGTTCAGCCCTATTTGGGAACAGCAAGACGTGCTTCTTTGCAGAGCCCGGTGCAGTCAGTCCAAGGGGAAAGTTTATTTAACAAAAAGCATCATTCCAGCTGAATGCACATTGTGAAATTACAGGTCTATTTAAAGCAAAATAAAACCAGTGGCAGGTTAGGGTCAGGAAGGATGATAATGACATCTGCTTCAAAAAGTGCTTGAGAACCGCCTCCAAAGTTTTAAGTTTCTGTCAGACCTTTTTCCTTTCCTCGAGTAGTTATGCAAAAGAATAGAACTGAAAGAAATGTGCTGCATGCTGAAAGCAAGCTGGAGGCTTGTGAGGCACACGAATTCCAAGGGGAGACATTATAAACGATGTTTCAAATGCCAGCGGGTTGCTGAGCTGTAGGCTCTTTCCTCGTGTCACGGACGGGGTCGGGTTTGTGACCCCTGCCTGGCTGTGGCTGCGGGGCAGGGCCTGGTGTGGGGGTGCCCTGTCTGTGCCTGCCTCGCTTTGCAGCCGTTGTCCTGATCCCACAAAAGCCAACTCGACCCTTTTTGCTCCATACTGCAGCTGTCAAAATGCATTTTTTTTAAATGGGGAAAAGGATTGCTGCCAGCATTCTGTAATAATACTGGAAGTACACTTTGCCACCCTTGCTAAAGCGAGCGCTTTCTGCTTTGTCTTCCAGGCTCTGTCCTTCTGCCCCTGCTCGGTGGGAACCCTGACAGCACTGGCACAGTGAAGGAAGGTGAGCTTGGAAAAATCCCTCTCTAGAGCCTGGGGAATGACCTGGGGCCTGCTGAGGTTACCAAAGACCTATAGGTTTTAAGAGGCACTGTTTTAGTGCATCTGTCTCCACACTACTGAATCCTGCTGAGCCCAGAAAGCGTCTCTGAAAGAGATGGTGCTTATGGCCTTTTCTTGTAAGTTAACAATGATAACGATGTGATTGTTTCACCTGTTGTCTTTCATGTGAAAATCCCAGGCTCTGCAGCTGGCTGCAGACACTTAGGGTCAGTTCTGGGGGTAGAAAAGGGGAATGTTTAAGTTGCAGGTGAAGATACATTACCTGAAATGACAGCTCAAGTTGTGCTCCAGCTTGATAGCACCCAGAAGTTGATTTTCTTTGAACAGAGGTGACCAACGAACAAAGCAGTTTGAGCCCCTTTTCTCCCTGAGCACTGGAGGAGTTTCTGCCCACGTCGAGCACTCCTTCAGACACAGCACAGCACTCTGCAGCTCTGCTTTGGGATCCTGGTGCTGCCAAGGGCTGAGGGCTCACAACTGGCTGAGCCTCCCACGTGGCAACGTGATTTACTAAACCACTAAGATATTGGGTCAGCCTTGTAAATCATCTTAATTATTTCACTAAACAGGTTGTGGAGATGCATCAATAGAAAATATGGCGTTGAGGCTCAGAATGCTGCACATTCATTATGGCAATGCAATTATATTAACTGATTTAGGATCTAATAATAACTGAAAATAACAATGTAATGGAAGCCTTCCAATCCTGCACTCTGAAAGCAGGATACAGCTGTACACAATCGACACATTTTAATCTCAGTCAACTTTACATAGCAATTTTTTGACTCTCAGAGAAATGTCAGTCAGGTGCAAGTAACTTGCAGAATTCAGCATCCCATATATTACATTATAATAAACCAGAAAAGAAACTTTCAACAGCGTTTTAACATACTGGCAGGGTCACATGAACCAGTCACGTGAAAAATAAGAAGCACTGCAATGCAATGAAGTGGAGATCCTGCACATGGGGAGCTATTTGCCACCTGCAGTTGCCACTGCCATGAGAATACAGTTTGTGCTGCTGGGCTTAAGGGTGTGTACTTCACTCAAGATGTTGGGTTTGGTCTGAAATGGCTGAATACTAAATATACTGTGTGTGTATATGTAGGAAATATTTACAGAGAGAACCTAATCTCTCCTGTGCAGTGATACCAGGTGCTACCATTCATTAGTCAGGGTCAGCATCTCTCTGTTACAGTTATTACTGTGGCTACACTGAATTTCCTTCACTGTGTCTGGTTTTTGTCAACAGTGTGCACAAGAGTCACCTGTGCTGTTTAAAGTATTTTCTTTTGAAATAAGCTGTACATTGTGACTATTTAATGCCTTAACGGCCATTGACTGAGTACACTGAACCAAGCCAGCGTGACTGGGGTGGAATTTAAGCTGCAGTCAGATAGTGCACCTCTGTTACCTGCTGTTTGGAAAGCCTGCAGCCTGCTGATAGGCGCTTGTCACATCAGCTGTCTGCACCCTGTTTTGCAGGGGAGGTAAGCTTTTCTTTAAGCCCTCAGGCTAGATAGCATTTGAATTATGCACTTTATCGCACCCCAGTTAGGTAGAGATGCATGGCAAAAATTATCAGTGAGTTTCTGTGGGAAAACACCTTATTTTGCTATTTGGTTCAGCATATGAAGGAAAAAAACCCACAGTTTTTTTCCTGACTTAGAGGAGCTTGTTTTAGAGCAGAGTGAAAGTTTGAGCCATGTGCAAA
Organism: Odontophorus gujanensis; assembly: GCA_013399175.1. Lineage (NCBI taxonomy): Eukaryota > Metazoa > Chordata > Aves > Galliformes > Odontophoridae > Odontophorus > Odontophorus gujanensis. Next base: position 48,061 of record VXAB01000675.1, read on the forward strand.
TGGTGCTGCTCCTGCTTATTCAGCTGTCTCCTTCAGCTGAGCTCCATCCGCTGTTTTGGGAACACAGGTTGCTCACATAAAATAAATGGCTTTGGCATGAGCACAGAACTGACGTTAGCGTGTTCCCTGCACGGGCTGCCAGCTGTCTCCTGCTTCAGAGAACCCACAGCAGGTGAGGTTTGGTGTCTGCAGGTAAATGCTCCATGCATCCTCCTGCATCAGCTCCCCTTCTCCCTCACCATTTTGTAATTGAATTCCCAGCTGTAAACAACAGATCAGATGGATATTTTTCCCAGGCTCTATAAATGCCAGCAGCAACAGAAGAGCTCTGGATAAAGGGAAACGTGCTGTGTCAAACATGTGATGTTTTCATGGCCCTGAACACTGAGCAGTGCTTTCTCTGGTGCTGCTCCAGGAAAAGGCAGTGGTAAGGTTTGAATTACCCCTGGGTAATGATCATAAACTTAGCTCACTTTTCTATGCACATTAATGACCACATTGACAAATGCTTTCTGAACCCAGCAATGCTCCAGGTATTTGCTTTTGAGATGATTTGTTTTGGTGAAGTACTTCAGTGTAGAGTAAGTAGCATAAGACCTATCTAGTTCCAAAATAATTAACTCCTGGGTTAATAAAGGTTGATATTTTTTTAACTTTAGGATTTGGACTCTGTAGCAACTTGAAATCGGTTCTGCTGGTTCGGTCTTGCTGTTAAATCATGCTACAGTTCAGATTTTGGCAGGTGCCTAGTGGGTGCTTTGAAGTGCTGTTTGCTTTTGTTTGAGCTCCCACAGTTGTGGATGCAGAGGTTAGGCTTTGTTCTTCATCTCTCTACGTGCTGAAGGAACTGCAAGGTGGCCAAATCAACAAACCCACAACTGGATCAGTGCACCAGTACGTACTTAATTTTGTTTTGTTTTTTCTGTCTTGTCAAACCCTGCTTACTTCCCTGGGGACTGAAATGCCAGTATTATTAATTATTAAAGGAGTCATACAAAGGAATTCACTAAATAAGGAGTTTTGCTGCTGACTTCAGTAGGAATTGAAGCTATCTTATCTACAAAGCCATCAGCCCAACCAGCAACTTAACTGTAAACTGAGGCTCGTTTTGACTGGGATTGCAATTAGTTAAACGTGCAGCACGGGGCTAACTTGAGATTTCATGCCTCTAGATTATAAAAAGTTGAAATTATATCCAAGCAGTCCATAAATGGATTGCATCATTATCATTATTTGTAACAATAAATGACTGTATTTTACTGTCCTGCACTGAATTAGCATAAACGTAACAGAAACGTGACTGGTGAAGGTCGTACATTAACTGGTGTTTCTTTAATAGCTGGTACATTTTCACTGTTGCATTTGGTAGTTTTGTCTTTATCCCATCTTTCAGCTGTTCTTGACTTTTCCTCAAGGCAGTGGGCATCACCCCCAGGCACAATGCAGTGTAGACCTCCACTCCGTATTATTCCTTGGTCTGATTCAGATTAAAATGGGCACACTGTGTCCTTGCCCATAGATTTTACAGCACTCCCAAGCAAGTGCAGCTCCCCAGCTGCCACAGTGCTCAGCCTAGCTGGGGCGAGGCAAGCTGATTAGGTGCTTCCAGCTTTCCAGAGCTCAGAGCAATGTATGTTCATGTGTGATAAAATAAAAGTGTGGGTTGTTTCAACGACATCCCAGTTCCTGCTGGGAGTCACGGGATTGCTCAGCATAAATAGAGACAGCAGGCTTTAAATTCCTCAGGAGGTGGAGGGTTCCTTCAAGAATAATACAGGTGGCTTTTCCCTGTGCTTCTGCTGCCCCTGCTGGCTCCAGGGCAGTGAGGAGCAGGTGGCTCTCCTCCCACAATACAGCACAGGAGGCTGAGGGCTCTGGGATGCACCAGCCACAGCTCTGGGAGCCTGGCACTGCAGCCCCTGCCACCATCCATTAGTGCAGGAGGGATATGGGTAAGTTGAGAAGAAAAACTGAGTCCTTACTTGTCACACTGGTGATGCTCTAGAGCCCCCAGAGGGTTAATTCTCCAGGTATAACTCTTAGTGCCTTCTCCAGTTCCTCAGAGCAACGATTGCCAAAGGCTGCCTAGTGCCATGGGAGGCCACATGTCCCAAGACATAAACTGAGATATTGCACCCTTGGCATTCATTTCTGGGTCTCAGCAACCTGCCCTGCTGCTCTTCTGGGGGAGGGGGAGTGAGACAAACCCCCTTCTTACACACGCTGACAGTTGCAGAAGCTCCCGTGGGACTGATGACACATTCTGAGATCTGCAAAGAGCAGCTGATTAATGACACACTGACACAGTCAGTCACACAGATCAATTCTGACAACTCTGGAAGCACTGAAATGCAGCTGCCCTGGACAAGTAAGTAAATTACAGCTTATATGTTAGGAAGAGGCTCTGACCTGGAAATTCAGAGCTAAATTTTATGTTTACGGTAGACTAAGTATCTTAGAGTTTATTGAGAGCTTGTTCATTTAATTTGTTTAAACTAAAGTTGATTTTACATACAAGGTTTAAGAATCATTTTAAGAATAACAGGAGGACCAATCTATAGCCAACAACTGGGACAATCCATTAACCTGCTCTGTAGAACAATCTTCTTTGATTCAACTTTTAATAGAGCTGATTTGTTTAGAATGCCCATAATGGCTATAATTACAAGGCTAGCAGACAACAAAGGTAAAACAGAAGACTTCAGTTCATTGATTAACATTGGCATAGAGCCTCAGAAAAGGCCATTTTTTCCAGTTCTGTGCTTTGTATTGTTAGTGATGCAGATCACAACCAAATCACTTTTCCTGACTGGTTCTATTTACATTCAAGTCCATCTTTTACTTAAGAGATGTTGTTGGGTTTCAGAAACATCATCTAAAAAACAAGGCAGAATGCCATCCTTCCTTTCTGCCCTGTGGAGCCCCAGGGCTGTGCCTGGGGAATGGGCTGTGCTGCTGCCCTCGTGCCTTGCTCCCCCCCCTTCATTTCAGGACCATGTAATTTTGCTGTGGAGTAACTGCAGCTGCTGTGTGGATTAAAGCTGAACACCTCCCTGCATGCAGCCCCCAGCTCTGCCTCGGGGCATTTTGCTAGGGAACAGAAACACCACAGAAGCCAAAAAAATGGTGAAAAGAAAAACCCATGCTTTTTCCTTCCAGTAAGTGAGTATTTTACCATGCAAACACTCCTAATCAGGAATAATTTGTGTACATTGGTATATTAGTACTCTCCCAGATGTGGTGCTGGAGATGGCCATCACAAACAGGCACTGCACTCACTGCACCACACCCGTCCAATCAGTCTTTGATGAAAAGCATTAAGACTTGAGCATTTTCTTTGATCCCATCAATTTTCTGTTCTTTTCTTTATTAAGTAGATGTACTGTGGGGAGCTTGACTAATAACTGCCCGAAGTTTAAGGGTAATGAATAAATGAACTTGGGCAGCCTCTGGCTAAGCATGAAATTTGCTGTGCAGTAACAAATGCAGCAGAGGCAGCTCGTCCATTAACCAGCCCAGTTCTGACACACAACTTTGGGAGCACATTATTTACTTAGTAAACGTAGTAACCTGAGATGAGGCTCCAAAATGTTTTACAGAAGAAATGAAAACCAGCCCAGTCTCCTGCATTCTGTAGGTGTGCCCCCCTCACTCGCCCCTCTTCCCCTCTGGTGGGCTGTGCACCTGCCATAGGGGGTTCTGCTTTTTACTCACAAGGTCTTGGCATTTTGAAGGTGATGGGGTGGTATAGAATGTACTTTTGTTTCATGTATTTTAACACGTGCATGGCTCTAACATTGGGTCCATTACGCTGTTGTAAATCCATTCATTTTTGTTGAAATCCATTAACTTGCAGTGAATTTATAGCAGTATAACTGTGAGCAAACTATGGCTGATGGCACAGGCTGGAAATATTACAAGGAAAAGTGCAAAGTTCTATTGATTTTCTCTCAGGAAAAATGTGTGTTTCCTTATGATTATATTACAGATGACTCAGCTCTGGCCCCTAGCAGCCATCGCTCAGCCATTACCTGCGTGGCAGGCGTGCATCTCCTGCTGGAAGGAGCAGGGGCCAGGGCTGCCTCTCCTGCTGCCCGGGGATGCAGCCAGGCTACTCTCAGTGCTGGAGGAGCTCGTGCCTGGCTCCATGCAGGACTGCTCCGCCTCTCCACGGCTCTGCAGTCCGAGCACTTACTCCTAATCGATTCTGACAGCAGACACCAGTAGGAATGCTGAGATTTATGAAATAGCAAGGATTGCCACTAGCCTCTGTCCATTAAGGGTACAGCAAGAACTCCCTCTGCCCTTTGTAAATACAATCAGCAGAAGTGAGGCCTTTTCAGGAGTTGCCCTTTTCAGAAGAGCGAGCGCTCTCAGGACAGCGTTTCAGCGCTAACCCTTAACGCACTCTCACGCAGTAACGCCACCAATTCTGATATTTTTTTCCATCTGATTTTTTTCTCAATCCTTTGAGTGCTCCTAGAAGACCACACTGCATCCCAGAGTTGCAGCCTATCTTTTCAGCTTGTTGTTTCCCCAAACGCAGACTGGGTATTGGCAAAAAAAAGCTGAACAGAATGAAACAAAATCGCAACCCCAAAACCTGGAGGACTCATTCCACATTTCTGAAGGTCAGGGCAGGTGCTCATGGCAGAGTGCTCCTGTGCTGAAGCTCTGTTTGCTGGGAACGAGTGATCTCTGCACGTGTGTTCTTCAGTGGAAGGAAAAGAAGCCTATTGCTCTCGCTAGATTTCTCATCAGAGCCTCAGGTTATTGTTCAGTAGTTCTGAGGTTGTACTGTGAGGGAATGAGAATACAGGAATTGTTATTCCTGCAGCAGCATGCAGTTCTGATCTCAGAGAAGAAAGAGTGCTACACTTATTAGTTGCAGATTTAGTGCTGTTTCACCTTCAATGTGATTAAAATCAGAAGGACTTTGTTAATTCTGCTCCTTTTGCTGCATGCACAACATGCAGGTTCTGTCACGTGCCTCCACAGGTAACAGCCTGCAGTATGAGGGGAATGACAAATGCAAGATAATGCATTTCCTCCCACGTTTTCTGCAAGGCGTGCAGAGTGCAATTCAAGAAATAACACAGCCTGTTAGTGATGAAACAGAAATATCAGGGCGAAGCAGCTGATCTCATTACCAACAGACCAGGCAGAGGTACAGTCAGAATGAATAAAGGTATCACTGTTCCTTCCCAGACAGGCTCTGCTACTCCAAGTTTCAGATAAATTTAGACAGATGTGTTTCATCCTCTTATGGAAAAATGTGTTTGTGTTCTTCGTCTGAGAAGGAAGACAGGTCACTGAGAACTACTTACTGCCCTTAGAGAAAGCAGCAGTGATGAGCTCACCAGGACGCACAGTTCAAACCTGGGCAGGTTTCCCTTCCATCACCAGCCATTACTCAAAGCATCAGTGCTGCCGTGACATCGTGGGCTCCACACAGAGCCCTGCCTTCAGCAGTTGTCCTTGAACAAGTTTCCAGACAAGAATTAAATGCCAGAGTTAACTTTGGCAGGGAGCAGCACTCCGGTCTCTTTTTGTACCTGTCCTTCTGCTTTGCAGAGTGCTCGCCCTGCCCTGCAGCACGGGGAGGATGGAGCTCAGCAGCATCTCCCATGGGCACCTCCTGGCTTGCAGCAGCCATCTCCCCCACGTCCTTCTGTAGAGCACTTCTGCTTTTGGTGAGATGATGATGGATTATTCTCCAATCCAGAAGATACAACAGGAATTAAGAGGATGAAATTCTTATACCAAAGTGATCAGCTGCAGCTCCCCATGGTGTTTGCCCCAGCGCATAGGGCTTCTTATTATGACAGTGCAGTAATGCACACAGGACACAGACGTGTTCTGGTGTCACGCTTGGCGAGCTGTGGGCAGCACGAGTCCCTCACTGTGACTGGCAGTGCAAGGAAAAGCAAATGCTGACCATCTGAGAAACTGAAACCTGCTTCCTACCCTCTCCTAGAAGGGAGCAGGAGCTGAGGCAGCCGGCACGTCCTGCTTTTGCTCCACAGCTTCTGCTGCCAGACTCCTGCTGGCACTGTCACTGTCACTTTACCATTTCCACAATTAAGGTCCTTTCTAGAGTGCCACATAAATGGAAGGATAAGAATCACAGTCAGACACAGGAGATCTCGGAGTGCTTCAATAAATTCAGCTAAAGAAAGCTGTGATTCCTTGCCAAGTTACCCTGTTATCTCATTTAAAAGAAATAAAACCAAACACAAAACAACAGGCATCCTGAATAAAAACAGCAATTAACCTCTCTATTTACTGTGGGAAGGCATCCTGCTTCATTAGAGGAAACTCTTGCTTAGACAAAAGATACAATTATGTAATCTTAAAAAAAACTTGACTATACTTTAAACCCACAGTGGAACAAAGTTTGGACGTGACACAGTCCCACTTGCTTACCTTGGAAGCACCACGCAGCACATGGCCACCAGCTGCTGGCACCTGGCTGCGTGAGGGCAGCTCACCTCATCTGTCCTGCAGCCCTCCTCCTCTCCTGTGCTGTGACGACTTGGGGACGGGGACACGGCCACACATCCTCCTTCTGACCGCTGGGAAAGTCACACACGGCTGTAGAAACTTTATTTCAAAATCTTTTTATTCAACTGTTATTCAGCAATATACAATACAGTTTATAAACAAATGTCTTACCTTGTTTCCAATCTTCATTTAAAAATAAATATTATTGACAGTGACTATTAATTATGGTAAGATGTACATTTTCAATTAAAATGTCTCCGGAAGAAATAATTTAATTAAAAAAAAAAAAAGAAAAAAAAAGAAAAGAAAAAGGAAATTCAGAAAAACTAAACACAATCTACTAAAAATATTTCCTTTCTTAGGAAGCGCTTTGACCCAGCATCTTTACATACTGTCATAAAGATAACTGCTCAACAGTTCGTGCAAAATGAAGAGTCTGAAGAGTCAGAGGAAAGGTTTAGAAAAGAAAAATATTACATTAAAATAGAGAAACCGTGGGTGCCGTGCACAGAGCAGGGCTTCACACCATAGAGGCTGGAAACTAGATGCGTTATTTTTTGTGGTTTACCTTCTGTGACATCCCCAAAAATAAGTTTTTCCCCTCGTGTAAAATTTCTCATGCTTCTTTCAGTCTCCCTCTGTCCATCCTTCCAACTGTGGGTAACGTTTTTCAGGGCCTTGTCCTATTTTTCAGTAGGGTCCTTTTGTTTGGCTGACGAGTAGAGGAGGAAGTTGTTCATCAGTGGTTTACCAATAAATGTACAAGCTTATGCAGTATTAACAGGAACATGTATAGGAGTGGGTCTGTAGCATAAATAGGTCCTGTGCCTAGAAAAAGAGACAAGGGAGGGAAGGAGATTTTATTTTTTATCTTTTCCAATATAGAAGATTAAATGCAGAAGAGAAATACAGGAAGATTTATTTTTATCACATCAGAGCCAGGGGTCAGAAGCTTATTTTTAATAGTAAGGGGCACAGCACAAGCTATCCAACTCTAATAGCTTTCTCTTCCCCCCTCCCAAATCTAACTCCACTTAGGTCATTTCATTATGCATCACTAATGGTATGCCTAAACTTGGCTGTGGCCAACTTACCAGCAATTGAGATTGCTATAAATACACCTTAATCTGGTATATAGTTTCTTGGGAAATGACAGGTATCAACCACCCATTATTTAAAGGGAAATGACAAATGCTGCAGCCGTACTCCTTGATTAACAGGACACGAACCCATTTCATTTGGAATGGGAACAGTGAGACCTTGACATCTTCTTTACCTTTGATAGGAAAGAGCAGAATTTTAAATTAAAAATGTGTGCTGGAGCTACAGCAAAACAGAGGTCAGCTGTGGAACACATCCCTTGCAGTCACTTTGTCCCATCTGCAGGACTGCTCCTGCTCCTATGAGGTAAGCACCACAGGGTAAGCTCCTGGCTTGCCGGGGCAGGGCAGGGGACCAGCAGGCACCCGTGTCTTTGCTCACACCAAGAAATGCCACCAGAGCCCGTGCTGCAGCTGCACAGGCTGCAACTGCCTCCTTTCTGCTCATACTAAAGATACTCCCTCTGTTTCTTAATTTGCTAGTTATCTGTGCCAAAGAGAGAGGAATTTCTTTTGTACCACTGTGGCTGCAGGCTGAGCACCAGATGCCCTGTGCCCGAAGCACAGACAGCTGCCCAGAAAAGTGAGTGCAGAACTCCTTTTAAAAAAGAACACCCCAACGAGCAGCAACTTCAAGGCACTAAGTGCTCAGTATCCTTGAAAAAGGAACGAGGCCACTTCTATTTAGGAAACTCACTTCAAGTGCCCCAACACAAATACCTCACGTACCTTCGTCTTGGTCTTGAGGAGTCACAAGTCTCAGCTGTGGCACGACCAAAGGAAATACCTCAGAAAGTTCCCAAAGGACACCACTGCTCGAGCTCACTCACTGCTCAGGCTGCCTCATATATGTGCCACACCAGCAAAGCTAGAGTATTATTATCCAATATAAAAAGCAGCTCATTGTAATGTGCTGTGCAACTGAGGAACTTGAGAATTGTCCCTGCAGTGTGCTAGCTCACAGACACCCAGACTGTGTAGAGATTATTTAGTTATTAAGGTTTTAATTAAATCCTTGCATACAGACACACGTGGCAAGGGGCTGCCTACTTGGCAACAGCAGGTTATTAAGATGAATACAGGGTTTTTCTTTTTAAAGCTGAAAATCATTAACACATGCAATCAACTCAGGTAGCTGAAGCACCTAGTAAATTCCTGTAAAAAAACAGGAAGGCGTGCAGGAGCACAGCAGCTGCTGCAGCTCGTGTTCCTGGGCAGCACTGGGACAGACCACCACCAGTCCCTACACCATCACTGCTCAGATTTGCCCTCACTGTCACACAGCCGGGCCCCGAGGAGCTGAGCTCAGGGAGGTTGTGCTCTCCCCTTCCTGCAGCAGGACGGGGCACAGCACATCCCAGCACTGAGCCCTCACAACACTGCTGCAGGGATGGGGGCTGCTGCCAACAGGCGTGAGCCTTCCCAGCATGTTTCATGTCCTCTGCTGCAAACAGAACGTTCACTGAAGGGGCAGAAACTGAGAAATAAGTAACAAACCTCTTCAGACATCTCTGGACTCTTCAGAAGCGGAGGGGAAACACATCAGGAGTTTTCTTGGTGCTGTATTTAAATACGTCTCCACATTCGCAGCACTGCAATCCTCCACCTCTCACTTTCAGACCTGCTGTGGGCAGCAGCTAGCAGACTTCTGGCAGCAGGACATCACCTCAGGAATACACAGCAAGCACCCACCTGAAGGCTGGCAGCGTGCACACCAACTACTGCTGAGCCTTGCACACCGGGACTGTGCACTTCCCTCTGCACCAGGTGCCATCCTATTACCAGTGCAGAGCAGCAGACCCAACAAACTGGCCGTGTACCAACACAACCCCAAGACAAAGCGATGTCCCGGTGTTTTGCAGGGCACATGGCTCTAGTGGTGTGCTCTTCAGAGCAGGATCTGAGCTCTCAGCTTGAGCAAGAATCTCGCAAGGCCTGGCAGCCCCCCACAGCCCACTAACACAGCATCTCCAAGCACAGATCAGATCTGCATTGACACAGCTGCACACACTGTGCGTTTATTCACACGTACATGAATGCTGCTCAGCCTCATTATTTTTCCTTAGAAACATAAAGTCAATTCACTGATGTATTCTACAATTTTAGCACCTTGCAAACAAGCCTGCCTGCATCACATACAGGAAACTGACTGCAGAGGGATGAAGGTGAAGGCCCAGCTTGTTTTTGAGCCTGACACATCACAGGACATCTGAAGACAGAGTGCTTATTCACAGATTATTCACTGACACAACAGACCCCTAACTGCAGCCAACACATCTCCATTTCCAAGCTCACCTCTGGGTCACAGCACAGCTGCAAGAGTGCTAGCCCAGGTTGGTCCCCGAGTGCTACCCCTGTGCCCAGGGACAGTGAGGGCAGCCTGGCAGAAGCCAGCATCCCCAGCAGCTGCACTCACAGGCACTGAATTTCCACCAGCTCTGCACCTGCGCACTGCAGTGAAGCTCTGCCTGTCAGTGCTGGCCCAGACATAAATGCCATAAGGACCCCTTTCTCTATGCCAAAGCTGAACTTGGTTTTTTTCAGCAAACAGAACTGCAGTCACACTGCAGTTTACAAGTTGTTTTAAAACACTTACTCTTACTGAACACCAACAACAAGTTTTGCTTTTTTCCCCATACCAGTTCAGTCTTATTCTGCTGTAATACATCGGGCAGCAAAAGCAGACACACAGAACTGCAGAACTCTTCTGCTGTGAACACAAGGAGAGTTGGCATTAATTTCTCCCTGTGTAGTTAACCCAAACCACTTTCATTCTTGTTAGCACTGCATACAAACAAGCTGGACTTTGTGCCCTCAGTTCTGCTTTCCGTGCCTCCGTAAAGTTTTGACTTCAGTTAAATACACTGCTGCATTGGCAGAGGTAAATAAACAGAATGTGGTCTTCGTCACCAGGGTCTGGACCTGAGACCTGACCCAGATTTGAGAACACAGAGATATTCTTCAGCCTTTAAATCAGGAATACAGTTACTTCCGAAGTATGAGCACTTAGAAAATATTTAGTTTATGTTTTGAATATTGATGTGATGGTTGGTTTTTCTTCCTTCTGTGGGCTTATTTATTACTATACAGATTTACAGTTTTGCTTTTAAATTATTTATATGCGCATGGCTTAAAGGGAGAGTTACCACTAAGGAGAACAATAACAAATTGTTCTGTTCGTGGATGGTGAATTGCTCCTTGGCATCACTCATCCTTCTTTTGGATTTACAACATAATAACATTTTACTGTAGTTTTCTATTTAATAATTTGTTTTGCGTGAACATTCATCAAAGTTTGACTTAGAGCAGTTCATCCAATTGAAAACAACCATTAATTAACCAGCTGCCTTGTGACGTGCATTACAAATGCAATGATTCTTCTACTAGCCACATTTAACCAACGGCTAAAACATTTTACAGCTGTTCCCTATTTTTCTTCCTAGAATCCGAGCAGACCCTTGGTATTTCTTTCTGAGATGGTGGCAAGATGCAGGGACACATTTAATATAGAGATGAAAGGGCTGTTTGCCTTCAGCTGTGATGTAGCACCTGAAGCTTGGCTGCCCACATAGGACGGAGCCAGACCCAGGCCGGTCCACGCAGGAACAGCCACATCCTTACACTGGTGTTCAATGAAAACTCTCAGACCTGGCATTTCATTAAGAGGTCAGAGACTAAACAGACCATAAAGACTGATTTATTCTCTCAGTCCAGAAACTTCCAACTGTGCTTGAGAGAAATTCTTTGAGAAGCTGCCCCTACTGTCCTGCTTCTGCAGAAATAACAGGAGTTTTCTATGGGCTGTCAGTCAGGGGTCATTACAGGCAGCAGCCTCCTGGGTGCCACACATTCTCTCACCGACATAAACTTGGAGCACTTCCACTGAATTGAATTTACCAAACTTGAGATCTAAGAGCTACTTAGAAGTTTTTAATTAAAAAGACACCATTATTAAAGTCGCTACACACTTAAAGAACTGAAGGGATAATAAGCAACACCACATCAGAATTACTGTGCGGTTTGAGACTCCACCTTATGAGCACATCGTCCCGCCCTGCACTCTGACATCCCGTGGCATGACACACACTACATCTTGCTGCCCTGCCTCCCAGCCATGCCATCCTTTCAGATCTCTTCCATCACACCAGTTTCACCATTTGCCTGCCTCCTCTTTAGACATCCACTACTGTGCGCAGACCTCTGCTTAGAAGTGAGTTGCCAAAATATCCTGTAACAAAAGTAACCGACAGCTACTCTTAACTTTGCAAAGTCACCAGGCTAAGGTACTTCAAGTAAGGTTGGTATTCTCATCTGGAGCATACAGCCCTCGTGAGATGAACACGATGTGACACTTACCTGTGCCCGGATCCGTCACCTGCCAACTGAGCTAACGGGACTGGCTGTGGAGGCACCGCAGCACAGGTTCAATAAAGAGACTGCAGCACAATGCCCATTTCCAGCACTGGTAGAAAAATAAGGATATTTCCGTAGCAATCCGGTTCTTAAATTTCTCAGCTCTTGTTACACTGAGAACAGCCACACAGGACAGAACTTTGGTGTTTTAGTGGCAATCTGCGGCGTGGGGTCAGGGACGGTGTGGGGCTGCTGCACTCTGCAGCACTGTTGCGGAGCCCTGGGGAATCCTGTTGTTGTGAAGCAGCATCTCGCAGCCACCTGGGAGCTCTGCCTGACATGCTTTAGCCCTCTTGAAGCCCCTGAAGCCCCTGCTTTAACAGTCCTATGAAAAATAGGTCACATCACACAGTTACAGACAAGTTAGAAAACAAAAATCAGAGTGCAGGGAGAAGAGCGTGGAAATGCAAGGAAATGATGCAGAAAGAAAAGTTTGGTTCTGATAGGAAATTCAAGAAAGCCATTTCTTATGCAGTTCTGCTTTTCTGAAGTCCTGCAGTGCTTTGTGGGAAGCTGCCCTGCCACTGTCTGTGGGACAGGAGCTGGGTCTGCACTGCTCACAGCACTTCAATTACTGAAGTGCATTTCTGACCACATTAGAGCTCATTTCCATGGAATCTCATTAAGGCCACTAACAAACAGAGGCCTGGCTCCAGTTGTGGATGTGATGAATGTGGAAGTGCAGACCAAGTAGTGAGCAAGAAATACTTCTGCTTCTTAGACTGTCAGAAAAATGTATGTTAGTCAGTAGGTAAAAACTCATCTTCCACTGAAGTTACAAGCAGGGACACGGACTGCAGGGAAGAGCTGGCACCTTTCCCTCAGCACACCCACTTCCCCTTTGCAGTGGCCAAAGACCCGCAGAGCAGCCGGTCTTACTGGTGCTTCTGAAGCACCGAGCCATTGTGAAGAGCAGAGGTGGCACACAGCACTGATGGAGCAGCAGCTGGGCCGGGTATTGTGGCACCACGTCCCCAACTGGAGACAGCCAGACAAGCATCCTCTCCTGGAGAGCTTAAGGAAAAGCTTCAAGAAAACACCTGTGCTGATTTATAACAAGCTCCAAAAGGAAACTGCTATGGACTGTGCCAGGGTAGGAGAGGAATGTGTCCTGAATACTGAGAAAGAGGCGTTCATTCCATACAGACTATACAGCCAAAATCCTTTATATTGGTCTGAATGTAAATAAGCCAGTAGTTTTCCTCTCCAGACAGGCAGCTGCTCTCTACTTTGTACCACATTCCTATAAACAGATTTCTGCCTTGGTATCTGTGATCTCTGCTCAGTGGGAAGTAAAGACACCAAATATCTGATTGATGAGACCTGAAACATGCAACTGTGAATTTGTTTCACTCCAGAATTCTCTGCACCTCCACGATCTAAAACTAACTTAAGAAAACTGAGCACCATTAATTTACTCCCTGGCACTTGAGTAATGGGATACAAAATTCTTTGTAATGTGATTAGATGAAAAATGAATTTTGAGCTAAAACATACAGAAAAATAACTATGTACATCAGTGGTAGCTCAGTGGTGCATCCGCATCCAGCCCTGCACATCCTTCTTCAGCACTGCTGTGTGAGCAATTCCACCACACACTGATGCAACAGCAAAACCACAACTCAAATTGCCCCAATCATGAAGCTGATTACAAGTGCTGGGGTTGAGGTTCCAACTAGTGAGCTTTAAGCCTGGGCCGTATTCTCAGGTTTTTCACTCTAAGTAGGAGAACCAAAAAGCCACATCACATAAAGCATGCAAGCTAAATAATAATGTGGCCACAGAATTCTGAAAGACAGCACTTTAAGACTTGCAATAGAAATCACTCTGGATGGAAACATGTATTTCACATTCTGTGGATGTAACACAAGCTGTAAATATTTGTAACTGAGATAAGGAGCAAGACACATTAGTTCTCACTTCACTGGTGGTGGAGTATTTTTGAGTTGACCAGGGCTAGCAGCAAGCTGCCAATGTAGTTGTAATTATCATTCCAATCAGAATGAGTAAAGCTAAGCACATTCAAGTGCAGATTACCTAAGGATTTTTATTATTATTAACCAAAAAATAACCCTATCTGGTTTGTGCTTAAAGAACAGAGCTAAACAGAGAACATGATGATGCAAAGCAAAACACTGTGTCGAGAGCATGTACCTGAAAAAAGCAGAGCCCATCACTTTACTGTGGGATGGGCTTTTTGCTGGACACCAGTGGGGGCACTGTGGGTGACCCTCACAGCTGCACAGCCCTGCCAGCCTTGCTGACTGCCAGCCTGCAGCTCAGTGAAGGTACTGCCATGCCCTGGGCCTCAGGGAGGTACAACTTCACAGCCTAAGCCAGCAGGGGAACAGCTGTGGATGGGGGATATTCTTCTGGGGCCTTCCCGTGTGTTAGCTCTCGAGCTCTGGGCCTGAAAGGGATTCGGGTGATAAAATGTGATTTTAAACCGCATTAAGTAGTACAAGTAGTAGGGGAGCTTCAGGTGTGAACAACAGGCAATGAAACAACAGATGGAAGATGACATCTGTCAGGGGTGTCCCAGACCACTCAGCCCCATGCTGAAGCCATCCGCCCCGGCTGTGTGACACTGCAGCTCCCAGCAGTGCTGTGCCACGTCCCAGCAGCCCATCATCCCCACCCGCTCAGCACTCACACTGACTTCTCCGTGGAGCACAGCTGCTGCCCTGCCAAACTGCTGCTTTCCAGCTAATAAAATTGCCTCCCAGCTGATAACAGCCTGGCAATATAAAATACTCGGTTGTTAACCGCTGTTGTGACAAATAATACCATTCCACTGACAACTCTGTTTTTTCCAATGCAAACCTACTTGAACTATTTATTATTGACAAAGGGCACTGCTCTGCCATTATCTAATTTTAAAAAAGACAAAATAAACAGCAGCAGCAAACCTGCCGGCACTCCCTCTGCTTTAGCAAGCTCAGTCAAACCCCTCTCACTGCTGGTAGTAGTCCCATCAGATCCCAAAACGTCTCCTTCATGGGACCACGGAGAGATGCAGCTCCTGCCTTGTTGGCCTTCCAACTACAGAGCAGTGCCAGCGATGGCCTACTCCAAACTTGTTCCACTGAGACTGCCCCAATGTTCCTTTAAGCGGTGGCTGCTGAGCACACCATTAAAACATCAGGGAGCTGCACAATCCACAACACAGCTCAAGTGTGAGGTTATACACCGCTAGAGCTGCACCCCTGGTGGTGAAGATGTAACAGTTACTGCCCTTCCTGCCAATTACACAGCCTGCTGCTGGCACTGCATCCTCAGACTCCATTTTGCCAAGGTTATCTAAGAAACCCAGCGGTACGGAGATATTCCCATCCGAAATGCTGCTTGTTCACACAAAAAGACACATGGATGCATGCAGCTTTCTTCATGTCAACTCCACTTTTTCCCTCACAAATGCACTGCCTTGTACCAATGTCAAAAGCAGCTTTAGGCACAGCAGCCACGCTCATCACAATGACTCGGAATGCCCCTTTCCTTATGCTCAGTCATTTCATTCTTTAGTATTTTCTCATCTGTAACTTGAATACATTAGAGAAGTTCAAACAATCCTCGGATTTCCACAAGGACACCATGCAGCCTTCACAGAATAGGTCAGTGCAGTTTGCCCCATCCCTCTGGGGAACAAGCAGGAACTCCTCCAGGAGGTGACTTGAGCTGCACTCCCCCCATTCAGAACCAGCCCAGCACAGCTCGGTTCTGCCCTATGTAAGAAGGAGATGCTGCTGCACTTTGTGCTTTTGTCCAGTTCAAGAATTACTCCACACTGTGCACACACAAAGATATTTGACCTCACTTGTCCCCAGAGGAGTCTAATTTTCCCAGATATTGAAGTGCTAGTGATGTGTATTTAATGGAAATTCCTTTTGTGTGTTTATTACCCAGTGACATTTAGGAGGTCAGCCTGATAACTCCGTTACGGCGCTCTGTTCTGTTCCTTCATTTAAAGCAAAGGAAAATGTGACCAACCCAGGTTGCATTTATCTATAAACAGCAGCAGCGTGAGCTCACATACGGTCCCATTAAAAGCACAGGGGAGTGAGGGAGACCCAGGCAGTACAGGGCCGGGAGGTACAACAGAACAGTCATCTCTTTGCTGCGTTACACGAAGTGCATCCAGCAAACACACGAGCTGCCCTGGCTGCTTCTCCAACCACGAGGCACAGCCACTCACACTCTGACGAATCCCAGGGAGCCCTGGACCCAAGTGAAAGCTGATCCCAACTCAACCACAGCCCTCCAACAAGGCCCAGCTCCTTACACACAAGGAACAGCGTGCTTCTTTGCGTTCCCATCTGCAGCAGAACAAAACACACCTGCTGCTTCCCAGCCCCAGGGGCAGCCGAGTAACTCCTGCACTCCTGATGTGGTCTCCAACCTCAGCTGGGTGTTCCAAGCAGCACCAGGAGCTGCTCCCACACGGGGACTGCACTGAGCCCAGAGGCCTCCTCTGCTGCAGACATGAAAGGTTTGGGGGGGG
>VXAB01000675.1:69144-134292 GCA_013399175.1 Odontophorus gujanensis
CCCGGGCTCCCGTGGAAGGACCGCCCGGAGCTGCGTGCCGGCATCCCGGCGTGGTGCGTGCCCAGGGCTGACGGCTCCGTGCCTGTCAGGCTTCCTAACTCCCCACATTTATTACTTGTTAAAATGCATTAAGGGACAAAAAAAAAAAAACNATTCCCCCCTGCTCCCGGCTGTCTCCGTGCCCGCCGGTTCTCTCCCGGCTCTCTCCCGGCGACGTCCCGCCCGTTACCTTGCTCCTGCTGCCAGGGACGCTGACGGCCAGTTCGTGTGCGAGTTCTCGGGCCGGTTCCTTGAGGTACCACCACTGGATTTCCAAGGAATAAGAGGTGGATCCGCTGGCTCGGAAAGCGCAAGGCATCTCGATATCGTCTCCCTCCCTAACAGTCACATCTTTGGGAACTTCGGTGAAGGTGGCTGGGAGGGGAACACAGAGTTACGAGGCCGGTTAGCGGGGAGCAGGCTCCGGGCAGCGCGGTGCAGCCGGGCCGGACCGAACCGGGCCCGTTCGCCGGGGACACCCCGGGGCCGGGAGCGCCGTCCCGCAGCCGCCCGCCCCGGGGCTCCGCGTCGCACCACAACCGCCCCGTTGCGCCCCGGCGGAGCCCCCGGGAGGGCCGAGCCCCCACTCACCGGTGACGCCGAGCAGCAGCGGCGCGTGCAGCACCAGGGAGCAGAGCGTGCACAGCAGTCCCCGATTTTCCATCGCATCGATGGGGCCGCGGCGGGCGCGCCTCAATCCATCGCACGCCGCGGGGCCCGGCTCCTCCCCGGCAGCCGAAGCTGCCCGGCTGCCCCGCGTCCGGGGGAAGCTACTGTAACATCCACGGCCGGCGGCCGCGCTCCGCAGGAGGAAGCGGCGTTCCTGGGAATTAAAAGAATCCCGTCCCGGCGATCCGCTCAGCGGCGAACGGGCTCAGCTGCCCTGCGCCGAAGAGGGGCTCCCTCCGTCCAGAAGCGCGCAGGCGACGCCGGGCTCCGATCCGAGCCCCATCCCAGCGACGCTGCGCGGCGGCACAGCCGAACCCCGCTCCGTACCCGCACGGCCCCGCGGCGCCGAGCTCTGCCCNCCAACCAACCAACTCCGTTGATTTAGAATACAGTGTCATAAAAAGAAAACGTTCCTGCGGATCAGCTGTTTCTCAGGCAAACGTTCCAATTAAGAAACAGAAATGCTCACAAGTCATGGCAGCAAAGTCACTGCAGTGAGCTACTGCCCCAGCCAGACTGATTGCTGCAGTAATGAGGGGAGGCTGTATTTTAATAAATCCAAGGCGCCTCGCTACCATCTTTGGCTGTTTTCCCCTCCCAAGTTCCATCAGAAGGCACCATCTTGTTCAGCCAGTTTTATTTCATCACCACGATGGCACACGCAGTGGATTTTACGACCTGCAGAAAGTTTCCTTTCTGCATATGAAGGTTTGTACCAGAACATCAGTGACAGCACTACAGACCTCATTATCGGGACACATCTCTCTGGGAGTCACAGCGTGGTGGTTACTGGGCACTGGTAGCAACCAACCACCCACTCCCAGCAGCATGCAGCAGTGGTGTGGGTGGGACCCTGGGGCTGCATCAATCCGTATTCCTAATGGTTTTTGTTTTTTTTTCTTTTTCTTTTTTTTATTTCAGAGCATTCTCAGTCATTTCCACTGCTTATATCAGGATTTAAACCTGCACCATGCAGCTTCATGCTCCTTTCCAGACTGTCCCTGGAGCCTGACCCTGTGCCAACCCTGTGCCCTGCCTGACCCTGCACCCAGCCTGATCCCTGCTGGCAGCAGAGCCCAGCGCCCAGCCAACAATAAATACCTCTACTGCTATAATTACTAAACACCACCTCATCGAATAACCCAGCAATCACTCCTGCTTTGCTTTCTGCCCAAAAGCTCAGTGCACTCTGTACAGTACGTAGGCACCATCGCTTCTTTCCACACTGAGTCTTAAGCCACATAGCACTGCCAGGAGCTTCGTGAGCACCGAGCAGCACATCACCTACCAGGTATGTAGTGCTGTCCCCAGGGAGCAGAGCTGATTTGCAGGAGTGCTGTGCTGTGCTTGCAGGGTGGCTCATGGGCAGCGGGCACTCCTCAGAAGGCTCAGGGACACCTGGGGACAGACAGCAATGTCAGCAAGCAGAGAGCTGTACATGTGGCAGCTCTGGAAGCACGGTGGCCTCGACAGAAGGGCGCTTTCTCTGGCCCTCCTGCTACCCAGGACACATAGAATCTCTGATTACCTCTAACCATCAGATAATCGTGGTGGGTATACATGAAATTATGACAAAACGTATCTGAAAACCTTTTGCTTAAGTTTTTATTTAAATCGATGCTTAAAAATTTCTTCTGGAACTGCAGCATTGAGAAAATTTATGTGGGCTCAGGCGGTAGAAATATCCGGCTGATGTTAAGAGGCTTTTGTTTCTTGGATATAAAAAACAAGCAATAAAAATGAAAAGGAAAGGCAAATGCATTTAAGTCAGTTCTATTTTCATAAATCTAAGGTTGTTATTGTGGTAATAGTGTTGCTGAAGTGAAGGCAGTTTCATCTTGAATGTGCCCCTTGGTTTATACCATTAAACCCTCATTCCCATGGTGTTTACTAGCCGCCAAATTTGATTTTCCATGTAGCAGCTGAACACTCGAGCACTGATATCTTTGTATTCAATTAAAGTAAGGAATTAGGATCATGAGTGTGTTTTCCACAGTCCTAACTTAGAGCAATAACAAGGCTCTTTTATGTTCTCATCTTCTACTAAAATTATAATGGGGGGACTATGGTGCTCGAAGCTGAATAGCAAGTGTTCTGCACAAATCATTTTGCTCTCAGGATTGTAACAACATTTGAAGCCATTTATTGATTCAATCCTGCCAGCAAAAGGGACTTCTGCAGCGCGTAAGCGATCACCTGCCCACACTCATGCCCTGAACAGTTGATGAAAGCAGAACACCCCAATGAGAAGCTCTCTTTGCTGGTCCTGCAGCATCGCCCACACCAGCAGTTATCAGGAAAATTAAGGAAGAATTCAGGTGCTGACAGTGAAGGCCATGTTTTGTTGATGACTGTGGTTTTGCCGTAACCGTCACTCAGACACTGCAGTACGCTGTGTGACAGATAGATAACATTATTTTACGGCCAGGAAAACTGAAATTGCTTGCTTTTATGGAAAAACCGTGGCTTTTTCATAGCTTTCTACTTCCAAATCAGATTTTAGCAGAGAAGACTCTGCTGTAGGACAAAGCAAGACATGGAGCATTTGCTTTGGGCCCCATGATCCAAATAGCTCCATCCCTAAGCCTGAGGGAGAGGAGCTGGAGAATCTCTGACTTCCCCTCCTGGCTCCTGAGCACCTCCTGGGAAGCCAGGCAGCTCACGGGGCTGCTGGACAAAGCCAGCTGGTTCCTCCCAAAGATACAGCCATCTTTATCTTCTTCCTGCTCTCACACCCTGCTGTCAGCCCCAGCTTCTGCTTGGTGAGAGCAGCGGGAGCACTGCTGACCCAGGCTGTGGCACACCGGGGCTGGTGATGGAAGGCTGCTCCGGCTGCTGCTGGGCCGTGTTTTACAGCGACTCGGGAAATCCCACAAGCGATTCTAGCACTGCACAGCTGCTGACATTTAAGAACAATTCTCCCTGTAACTTTTTAAAATGATGTACAGCCCCATTATTTGAGTAACCAAAAGACTTGCTAACGGCTGCTGAGGAGCCTTTACTCATACCCTGCTGTTTGGAGTTACCCCACTCAAAAACTAAAGCAGTGCAGGTCACATTTCTGAAGGAGAAAGCTGCAACGATCATCTGATTTTACACTCACAAAGCATTTGTGATGGACCTTTACTTCGGGTTGGTGCAAAAGCACTTGAGGAGACTTGGTATTTCCACCACATTTAAGCAACATCCATCTCTGCCCTAAATCCTCCAGCAGAAAAAAGTCCTGTTCAGTGCTCTATCTGTAGATTTTTGTTAGCTTTTTCCTCATAACACGGATGCATTCTCACAGTTACAGGGCCCAGCTCTGCTGCTGCTGGCAGAAAGTAAATGCTTTTGCAGAGGCCTCCGGGGAGCTCGGGGCAGCACCTCCCCAGGAGCTGCATTGTGCTCAGAGAATAGGTGAGGGGCAGAAGTGAGGGTAAATAAAGAAAGCAAAAGAGAGAGATGCTAGAATGTTCCCACTCTGCTCCCAGCACAGTGACCTTCACTGTGGTGATTCTGCCTCAGAGTAGCTCATAACAATGGACTGGCAGCTGCCAGCCTGGTTGCCTTTAAAATGTCACTGGTTTAACATCAAATCAAGAGGTATAATTGTATTTTTCCTTCCTTCCTCCTCCCTCCCCTCACTCCCCCAGGTTCCAGTTCTGATCAGGCCCAAGCCAATCTGACAGCATATCTGTATTCCCACGAGACGTTTGGAGAAGGCCACAAGAGCTGCAGGTTCCATGTGCTGTGCTCCATGCACACGAGGGCTTTCTTATCTGCCATCTGCAGCCGTGGGCTGCACAGCCTCAGACCTGCTCCAGGATTATGGGACAGGCAGAAGCTCAGCTTGGAAACTAAGAAAAAACCGAATGTCCCATGCCAGGAAACTCAGGGTTAAAGCCATCAGCCCGTGCTATTTGTTTTGCTAGGTTTTATTCATTCTTGTGCTCTGGACAAGTGACATTTCCACCAAAAAGCTTCCTTCTGCTGTCCATAAATCTGATTAAGGTAGAAAGCACGTCTCTGCATTTCAGCTAGGCACAGTTCTTGCTTTATGCAGCAAATGCATTTTTAATTGCCTTTAGTTTCTACTTTATCTAGTTCTCTGATATTGTGTTGAAAGACCTGACAGTATGAGACACTTGTGCAAGAACAAACAGAAAGAGAAGGCAGACTACATCCACAATTTGAGAAGCGTTTAGACAGTGCACTCAGGCACGGGGTTGGAGTTCTGGGCAGCCCCATGCCCCAGGAGCTGAGCACAGGGATCCATAGGGGTCCCTTCCAGCTCGGGATATTCCATGATCCTGTCATCCTAAAACTTCCACATTTATGTTATGCAATAATTTTAACAAGTGCTTACCAACATCCTGATACATCACATTCTCACAGAGGTATAATTAATAGGGGTCAGGAGCCAAAATATTATGAATAAGGACTAGTTATCCTGCCAGAAAAGAAAGTGAGGTGCAAGAGAGAACAGTGCTGATTGAGGTAACACCTTTCCCACTCGGCTCAGAGAAACCAGCAATCTCTCCCACACAGAAAACAGACATGTTTGACCTTAAAGAGCTCCAAGCATGTCATATGGAGAAAATCCACCTAAGAAACCAACAGATCAGACAAGGTATGCAGCAATCTCTTAAAAGCTGAGGCCTCAGTTCTGCAAACATTTTGGCGGTGCAATAAAAATTAGTCAGTAATCTGTCGGCTCCTAAAGAGCTGAGGAGATGAACTACTGTACAAGATTTTAAGGAACACGTGTTTTCCATGTGTAAAATGGAAGATTTGGCTTCGTTTTTCAAAAGCAGCTGAGATTGCTCATCCTTCCCTTTTTATCACTTGCGGTACCACACTACGCTCTCTAGAAGTACAAAGCAAAAAATAAAATACAATAAAAAAGTCAAAAAACAGGAAAGAATTACAAATTG
This sequence comes from Odontophorus gujanensis, assembly GCA_013399175.1. Taxonomy (NCBI): domain Eukaryota; kingdom Metazoa; phylum Chordata; class Aves; order Galliformes; family Odontophoridae; genus Odontophorus; species Odontophorus gujanensis. The sequence continues at coordinate 74,769 of VXAB01000675.1, forward strand.
AATTCACATCTCTCCAGTTTTTCAAGAGATACTCAATGGATGACTGGAGAATTAGTATAATTACTGCAACATCGCAGATACTAAGCAAATAAAGCCTGATTAACTGGTGGTAGGGAAATGAGTTTTATTTGCTTGGAGTGCATTGATTTTTTTCTTCTTGTCTTTAAAAAAAAACAACAACAATGTATGCACAATAAATCACTGCAAGAAAAATATGCCGCTGTTAAAAAGTCATCTCTTGCCTGCCTCCAGTCCAGGGTCAAAGATCAAACCACCATGAAAACCTTTTTGTCGAAGCACTAGGTTTCCTGATGCAGCAGCTCTGGCAGTGAGGACGTTGCTCTCCAGAAGTGGGTAGGAGAGCTAAGCCAGCAGGACATGCTGTGTTTCCTGCAGGGCTTTGTCTCCTGGCCTCACCAAGCTGCTGATCGAGGCATGGGAGAAACCAGCCAGGACTCAGTTGTGCTCCTTTTGCCAGGTCCCATTGTTTTAACAACAGTTTAAGATACATTTTATCTAAAGTAATATTTCTCTCTCCGTATACAGTACGTACAACATTCAGCATTCAGAGCTAAAAACGAACTGGATGTTGTACTTTCAGTGATTTGTAAGGACTTCTGCATTAAACACACGTGCAAACGTAGGGGAATACTCCAGATGAATGCTAATTACTGTAACGATTAGGGACCTGAGGATGCATCATGCCTGCATTCTATGTCTTTAAATCACAGGTCCTGGTTCGTTCACTCAGCTAATGCCAAGACCTTTGTCAAACCAATGCAACTGGGGCACGTACAGAAATCCTGCCAACTGCTGGCACGGAGGAGAGAATGTGGGAAAAAGAAAAACACAAGTAGCACAAGAATTTCATGTTCACGTACAATGCAGAAAATGATACCAGGCACAAGCACCTGGTGCTAAACACACCGCATCTGGGCTGAGCACAGAATGGCTTCTGAGCACTCAATTCATTTTCCTTTGAAGCTCAAGACCGTATTATTCTTTTTAAAGGAGCTATCCCTAGTCACTCTCTGCCTAAACCACAAGGACCCATCCACTTACAAAAGAATGCATCACTACCCATTGCAGCCAACAGTTTCAAAAAGCGTCCATTAATTTTGGACACTTCTGGTTTTAGATATCTCCCTTAATGAGCCTAAATGCAAACACGCTCTTAATAACTCTGCCAAAACCAGGCTAATAAGCCGACGTCTTCATTTATCAGCTGAAACACCTGAGCTAGTACCATACAGATGAATTAGATGCTCTAACTTAATCATTTGTACGACTTCTGTTTGTGAAATGAAACCTTTGGGCCAGACTTCCCATCCCATTCCTGCTGATGCCACTTCCCTGGGCCTCCTGCAGGTGCCAGCTGGCTCAGGCATGTATTGCTGTGGCTCGTGGTTGCCTGCCTGATGGCCACGTCCCCACCCCACAGCACAGTGCCCAGAACAAGGTCAGGGATGTGGAAGGACGAAAAATGTGCACATTTTTGTTACACATTTTACAACGTGTTACATTTACAAAGCATACGTTTTTGTTAGCAGACAACCCCTGCATCAACAGCACACTCCTTCAGCCTGCTGGAGAGTCAGCCCACTACTACCCACTGTTTCAAAAAAACTGTGGATCCTAAATTGGAGCTGAAAAGGTTGTTTTGTTCGAGCGGGATTAATTACTTGCTGGTATTTCCTCACTGCTCCCTGCAGTTAGAAGTGGCAGGGCTGACACGTGTGGAAGAATAAGCACTGCTCTGGGATGTGGCACTAGGCAAGTCTTGCTGGGGTTACTGGTACATTAACATCAGACGGTCTTGGAAGGAGGGACTCCGGCTCCCAGGAGGCCTGGGCAGGCTCTGCCTGGAGCAAAGGGCAAAAAAGCAGAAAGGCAGACAACTCTCCGTTCTGCACCTTTCACTTACGGACTCAGCCTGGAACTCAGATCAGACATCAAACATATGGAAAGATGGATTCAGTGAAGCACCTGGAAGAGTAGAACTTACACAAACATTTAGATAAGGTTTTGCCAGTTTAAAATACTGATAATGACCAACATACAACAAAAGTTCCAGCAGTTAATCTGCAAAGGCATCCCGGAAAAGACAAAAGACCTTCACGAAATGAATGCTCTGAGTGAGCAAACAGTTCTAACAAAGCATTTAATCAACAAACAGTTGCATTTGCAGGGCTTTAAAAAAGGAAAACAAAAACAAAAACTGCAACACTTTGTTCACACTCCTGCTAGGGATAGGCAGTTGTCTGCCTTCAGATACTGCCTTCTGAAAGCAGGAGGCCACTTTAGGTGACTGCACAGACAACAAGCCTGGATATATAAACATGTTCCTCCCTTTTCTTACATGGATGAGAGTCCTGATCCTCAGAAGTGACTCTGCCCTGATTTAAGCCTTTGTCAGGAACAAATGTTTAGAGCAGAATGACTGTTTCTTAGGCTGTAATTCATTCATGCCCAGTTCACTGCAGGCAGCCATTCAAATGCAGGGGCCAGTATCCAGGTGGACTGGAAAGGACAGGCTTCAGAGCACGCCAGGAATCAGTATGTGCTTCTGTGGATCAGGCTGCCCAGATGACATTTGTGAGGTGTTTCAGCTGGTGAGCAGCAGGCAGAGGGTGTGGGACTGCACATCCCACTGCGCTGTGCTATGGGCACTCCTGGTCCAGCCCTGGGGGCTGCAGGCAGTGCAGACCCACGCCCACAGAAAGCACAGCACAGCCAGCAGGAGGAAACTAAAACGTGTATTTCATCGCCCACAGAACAAATTATATCGTTTAGCAGAAAGATATGTGAAACAAACAGTAACAACTCTACCAAAACGTTAGAAATCAAATATTTACAGCTACTTAACTATTAGGGCTCTTATTTCACTAATCTGAAATTAATCCACCATGTAAACATAGATATTTGTTTAAATAAATTGACTACACTGCTAGTTAGAGATAGAGATTTCCATTGTTCAGAAGGTCTCAGTTTTATTTTGATCTTTTTTAGGAGATAAGCCTTATAATCCTTTTAAAGTTGACTTCAACGCATGCTCTCCCTTTGAGCCCCTTACTCGCAGCAGTGAGCCCACTACTCGCACCGGTTTCTGCCACCAGGGAGCTCAGGTTTCAGGAGGAAGCCAGAAAGCAGCTATGAAGACGTAAACTGTGGCAATAACCAGAATTAATTCAACCACAACACTGTTAGCAGATGGAGGGAAAGAAATGATTAGGGTTTTCTCTCCCAGCAAGATTGGTGCTTCTCTTACAGCTCATGGACTGCTCCAGAGCTTCCAACCTAAGCCACACTTTGGAGAAGTCCACTCCGTTTCCCCAGCATTATTATTCTGTGTACGCGAGCTCTACACATGATGTTTTCTGCTTATCTATTTTTATTGCATCTTAGTAATAAAGCCTCTCTGAGCTGTGCTTTGTACCTCAGAACAAGCCCGCTGGCCAGATGGCTGCTCTCACAAATGGGGAGAAATGTCAGAAGCACTTTGCCGTACCTGGGCAGTGAGGCGCGCGGCTCCAGCTCCTCGCTGCCAGCCCCGGCTGCGGCGTGCCAGGGCTGAGCGGCTGTGCCCCCTGGCACCAGGGCAGGGATCAGCCCTCCGGGGATGGTCGCTGGGGAAGGGCCGTGGTACTGCCCGTGGTACCTCAGAAACCTGCTCCCAATAGCCAGAGCTCACCCAAACGTTCTCTGTTTTCTCTCTGGTGCATGTGGTTCTTGCTATACACGTCACACCAAAGAGTTCAAAACCAGCTTTGTACAGGATTTATCAAAACCTCCGCCCCTCACTGGTTTCCAAATCCTAACCTTGCCATGCTTCAACTCATACTGCCTGCCAGCAGTATTACCTGCCTGACAGAGTTTCTTATCATATGGGTGATGATTCCTCACTGCTGCTTATGATTTTGTACAAAATCCTTTCTGCTATCAGAGACAAAGCCTTTTAAAGTCCCACTTCATGGCCTGGTTGCATGCATGAGAAATGCCAAGTCAATTAGGCAGGCTTGGTTGGCTAATGAGGCTCTGGTGGAGTACATCACAGTGAGTCACAGATTACCTAGTACTTACTGAATATCCTAATAACAAGCAGCTTTTGTTGCATATAGGAAGCTCCTCTGTTGTCTACATTTTCTCTGTCAATGAGATACAATCAAGACAAAAGCACATCTCTGGAAATCAGTGGCCTGAAGTTGGTGTTGGTGGTTATGGCTAAAAGAAATCATATCAGTTTGCTCAAAATTAGTTCCCATGCCCTTGAGAAAGAGGAAAGGTGCTGTGAGAAAGAAGAAGGATGTGCTGGAATAACCCATGTCTTTCTGCATGTGTGTGGACACCTACCACAAGCCAGGGGAGGGAGGGGCAGGAGGACATGCTTAGAAACTCCAAAATGAAGCCCTGTTCCCCCAGAGGGCTCACATGGGGAGAAGGAAACTCTGGAGAGCAAAAGCCCAGAGCTGCTTGCTCTCTGGGTCACCCCCACGGTGTCACTACGCAAGGAGGCTGCTGGGGAGGTGCTGGCCAGGACACAGGGACACGGGCCAGGGGCCTCCTTGCACACTGTTATGGGACTTCCAGAAGGCTGCACCTATCCAGGGCTACAGGCACTACCACAGATGATCAGAAGAGCAAGTAGATTCCTCTCTCCAGCGCAACCTCTGCAATAATTTACACTTTTCAGATACCGTCGCCTGTATCTAGCTTTACTTGTAAGATTGTTTTATTTTGTTTTGACTTTGGATCAACCCCTACATCCAACAACAGAGAATTCAGTCTCTCTGGCAGTTATTTCTGACCTTTTCCCAAGCAATAGCTGATAGCTTTCCAGACTCTTTGTCTAATGGTAGAGGTTAAACTAAGACCAAAATGTTCACCTGATTGCACTTGAACTTGTGGCTTAGCTAGGTAGAAAAAAAGTTGCACTTTTGACACAGAGCTGCTTCCAAAAACATTGAACAAGTGTTTGGGTTATAACTTCATATGCTATTAAGTTGTATTGCACAGAAATTTTTCTATGCTATTCCACAGAGGCTGAAAAGCGCCTTCAGAGTTTATGAAATGTGAACAGCATAGCACAGATTCATACAGGTGCATAATTAGAAATGATAGCTTGGAGAAAGAAATCTTATTTATAAAACTAAACTTGTTAAATAAACATGCAGCTAATGACTCACTTTTTCCCCTTCAAACCTATTAGAAGCCTACGTTTTTATAAATTCTGGAAGTAATTGATAGGTTTTAGTACAACCCTGCTAATACACAAAGGCACATTACACAAGCAAATGTTCTGGATGTGGTGAATCCACTGTTAATTATAGAAAGGCCTTCTTACAAATCTAGGATACCATCTGTCCTAAAACACTCCTTTTGCTAGCGCTCTGCCTTCAGCCTGTGCAGCTGTACTTTGCCGTTGCACTTGGAATAAATAGGAGTATGCTACAGTACAAGTTAATGAATAAATGACGAACTCCTGAAACAGTCTGACCAGATTACTCAGTCTCTTCATCATGAGCCAGAAATTCTACTTCTGTTTCTTCATCACTTGTATTTACATGTGTATGCTCCTGCAGAGCGTGCTTTTTGATGCCATTGTTATTGAACATTTTAATGGTTGGTTACATTTGTCTGTGTTAGAAATTCAGTGAAATGCCAGGCAGGGGAAACTCGTGAAATGCAGCAGCTGAATTATCATCATCTCCACATTTGACCTGTGATGGTAAGAGAGAGATGGGAGGCAGGTGGTGTTTCTGAAGCTGCATACTACTGCTACCATACTACATGTCAACTGATCTTCTCCTGGACTCATCAGTGATTTTGGTTTTGTCCTTGCCTTTGTCCTGGAGATAAGATACAGGCTCTGCACAGAACACATTAAACCAAAGATGAACATCACATGAATCTCTATGTAAATAGTAATGGTGGGGATCTGTTCCTTGGGTAGGACATTAGGAACCACCAGGTCAGAGTGGCAAGGAGTCTGTTTCCTCACCCAGATGCTCACTGTCATGATTCACCACTGACAGCCTAATATTCTCTGGCAGGTGCTAGGGCACCATGACATTTACGTTTGAGAAGAGTGCCCTGATTGTGTCCATATGTAAATCTTATGGAGCAAGACTCAGTTCCAGCCCCTCCATCTTACTCTCCTTCCCACGTAACATCTCGTCGCACAATATGAATGAATCCCAGGCCACCACTTCCTCTGTTCCTGGACCTGCAGACGGGGCCCACTGCCACCTCCCCCTCACTGGGGACAGGCACACCACCACAAGCTGTAGCAAACCCACACGCTGCCTTCCTTCCTCAGTCCATTTCTATACCCTATTGAAACATGCACAAAAAAACCACTCTGTCCAATCTGACAAATATTCCAAGTAATTATAAAGTACTTTTTGCAATTTCCCATGTAATATCCTTTCAAACTTGTCATGTTTTCTTTCTCTTTGAATGCATATTCAGAGCAGGCAGACTCATGGGCAAACAATGAGAAGCTGATTTCGAAAAGAGGTAAATAAATTGCACTGGCTGGAAAAGGGCTTCTTGCTGCCCTTCTATTACAGTGCACACACAACCTGCTACAAATCCTTTACTTTGCATTTCTATCACAAAGATAAATGAAATTGTCAATCCTGTTCACATTTCCTTTTGACAGCTATACAAAAGTAATAGCGAGGGTGCCAAGAAAAGCTTTCATTAATTCTTCTGTTTATTAAGGTGAAAGGAGGACTATTTTGCAAACAAGAGGGATAAACAGACTGCTAGTGAAATGTTTGCTTTTTCCAGAGAATATACCATCTGTGCAATTCCCAACCTCAGGAGGACACTGAGCAGCTCTTAAAATGGATAAAAATACCTTCTAGTTTTGTATTTGTGACTTTTTCCACAGTATCACACCAATCCAAACACTGGACAGAAGAAATGCTGCACTGTAATGCTGAAACTTCATCCAACCACGAGCTGCCTCCAGCTCCAGGGAACTGGAGCAGGCAAAGATATTTGGCACTGCTGCTGCTGCTGCCCAGAGGGAAATTCCCTGCTGGCTGGGGAATGGCAGGCACGAGCTGAAGGTGGAAAGCTCTCCTGGGATGGCAGTGGAAATGAGAAAGCTTGGGGTCAGGGAGGAAGCTTGAGGAGAAGCAAGTAGGCCAGCACAGAGCAGCCAGCCACCGCACAGCCCTGCGGCAGGCAAAGGGCTCCAAGTCCACTGGCACTGCAGGCAGCTCCTGCCTGGGAAGCGTTCAAGCAAAGAGCTCATAAATGTTTATGTGATGAAGAAACCCCTGGGATAGGGAAATAGCAGCATTTCCCTGACCTTCATGAGACAGGATCAAGTCTAAATTACCACACTGAGGTTGCTTTGTTTATCCTCCTTATGTGACTCAAAAAGCCTCACAATGAGCTCCCTCTCTTCATAGCTTCAGTGAGGAGTTTAAAACCTTTGACTTTTTATCCCACATTTTTGGTTGCAGATACATGGCTCAGGAGACAAATAAAAATGAGATGTGTGGTCTGTGTTTGGTAGCAAATGCAGTACTAATTCATTTTTTCTGTCCACAACAGTCTGAATCCTTTTGTTGGTGTAGATCTCCTCAGCCCCTGTGACAGCAGTCGTGAAGTCCTCCTCCTTTGCAGCCAGTGGTTGCAAAGCATGCCACTGACCCTGCTCCCAGACAGCCCCACGTGTGATGCTTGTGGCCAAAGTCCCGAGCCATCCTTCCGTCCCACTTTGAAGGAATTGCTCTGTACCAGCCAAGGAAACAAGCAGACTACTTGCCTACTCCAACATTAGAACCCTTCCCTTCTGTCTCTGTCGCTCCCACAGAAGCAATGGGAACAGTGCAGATGGGACAAAAACAATGCAGTGTTTCCCAAAGCAATTAATTTTACAGTAGTTCTGTTTTAACATCTTTAGATGTGAGCAAAAATGGGAAGAAATATTAAAGCTTAGATATACAAAGCCACGAAGAACAGCAGTAAACCACTTGCAAAACCAGTGTTTCCTTATCAGCAGAAAGCAAAGGATTTGGCCACTGGGACATGTTTAAAACCTGGTTTGTTGTGTGTTTTTTTCTACTTTTTATAAAATATATGTAAACACTATTACTGGTTCCTTGTGAAATTCAGATCCAATTCCAGACAAAGGCTTCAGGAAAACTTGAGACTGTGTTTGAAAACATGAGCTATCTGAAAGTGTAGCCTTCCCTAGTGAATGCTCAATTTAAATATCAAGTTTTACAGAGTGTAGAAAGATGAAAACCCAAAACCAGCCCTCGTTGTGCACCAAAGGCAGTTGTTTTAAAGAACAGCCCTTGTTATTACTGTGTATTTTGACAGCTCAGGTGCCAGAGGTGGCTGTGGTGCCCTGCGATGTGTAGCATTGCTACTGCTGCCTTGGGGCAAGGAGGCCAGTCCCAGGCTGCCCTGTGAAGGGGACCAGGGGAGCACCACGTGGCAGCACACGTCCTGGTGTTCCTCATCTGCAATGACCTGTAAGAACTGAGGCCCTGAAGTTTGCCCAGCCAGGTAAACTTTTCTTTAAAAAAACTTGCTTTTTCTCTCCCCCACCCCTCTTCTTTATTCTTTAAATTTTAGATTTTAGATATGTGCATATATTTAATACATCATCACTCTTAAAATATGTATAAACATTATGGGCTAGATTCTTCTTCTCTCCAGGCCTTCACTAGCACTCTCACTACCTACTCAGCTGAGCACTCATTGCCATGCAAAGCTATGCAATATTTTCAGGAGTGTCTATTAATGTCAGTTTTCAGAGTATGATAAGGTATCTCCACAGTTTCATATTGCATCAAGTGGAAATCCAGCATACAAATTACTAGCTCAGGAATACCTTACACAAAATTATTGAAATTTCTAAGCTGTTTCTGTTGTTACATGGGAAATGGAATAGATTCTATGGTATTAAAGTATTTCTTAGGAGAGTTTTTACTTTCTGAAAAGATCACTTAAATAATTTTATATTTATGAAATACTATACATCCATCCTCTGGTATATTCCCTACATCACCCAATAGGAAAAAATGTCAGAATAGACAGCCCGACCCAAGTCTGCTCAATGCCACATTCAGGCCATGCTACCATCAGCACGTGAGGTACCGTTTTGCAGTATGGAATGGCCCTGTAGTTGTTCAACCGCAACGTTCATGAGTGGGGAAAAAATCCTTCAGGAGGATCAGTCTTCAAAAAATAAAAAACATATATATATATATTTAAAAGTAAATGCAATTTTGTGCCTAAAAAGCACAAACGTCTTAATTACTAACCATGCTTGCAAATTAAAGGTAAAATAAGGCATTTGCATATCTTTACATCAGGTGCTTGACTTGAATTCTGCATTCCTGTGCATTTAAGTAAAAAGTAAGAGAGTAAAATACACAGAAATGGGCAATATTTAGCATTGCTGATGGACTAGAATGATATAAAAGAGTGTCATATCAGTAAATTAGTGATACCATACAGAAAGAAAACCATGAGAGATGCCAAATGATGGCGTGAAAACAGGGAAATTCACCTATACTTTTTCCTCCACAAAAGCAATGTGAATATTGTCATTCATCCTTCACTTTAATAAATCTGCAGGATGAGGCTTATGAATATCTTAGAAGTAATTGGAGTACAAAACCTGGCATCCTTTCCTGGATGTGAGAATATTTCAGAAGAGCTTCTACTAGGGGCATCAGCATGATGATTAAACTTTCTCCTTCACAATGGCTGCAGATTCTGGTAGGGAGATACACTTAATGATTTTATGTCCAAAATTTAATTCTAGACAAAACCAGTTTAAATACCTGTAAGGAATGTCTGAAAGTTCTTTACCCAGAGGGTGGTGAGGCTGCAGCTGTGGCTGCCCTATCCCTGGAGGAGTCTGGGTCCAGTTCTGGGTGGCCTCAGCTGGTGGGAGGCATCCCCACCCATGGTAGAGGGCTGGAACGGAGTGCTCTTTAAGGTTCTCGTCAGCTTAAGCCATTCTATGACTTTGTGATGTCCTTTCTCAGATACTGAAAAAACAAAGTGTTCAGGACTAGGTTCTTTGTTCATGTGATTGGTTAAAATATACAACAGGCTAACAAATATAGAAAATGGCAAACAAATCCTTGAAAGAGCTACAAGGTGTTACAAAAAACTCTTCTTTACATCAGCTGCATGATGCTTCATGCTACTGACTCTTGCTGAAGCTGCTGCCAGATGCAAACAAGCAAATCCTAGAGCTGTGCAGACAGTGTTGGAGACATCATTAGCCATGGCTGGGGAATAAATCAAGACATCTCGACACGGGAAAGCAACATACACTTTGAGTCTCTGTTCCAATCTGTTCACTTTAGTCATTTTGCAAGGCAAGAGGCAAGGAATGTATAAGCAAAATGAACTGATCTCAGGACACTTTTCAGGATTGTCATGAAATTGCTGCTGTGATTAGTAACAGTGCAATAAAATCCTTGAAGCTTAGCAGTGCAGAACAAGAGAGTTTATAGGAGAAAATAAAGTTTTCAATTCAAAATGCAGTCTACAAACACTGGGTCAATTCCTGCCATTCTGATTTATGCAGACACTCAGGGCCTCAGCCAATATGCAGTGGCCCTTTCTACAGCCTGGGCAACCACTCTGGTCCCATTCATGGACCCCAACTCTGGGGCTTGTGCTGGGGTTTTGCAGTAAGGGTTTATGGTCCCAACACAGAAAATGCCCAAGAACAGGCAGCAGAGGGCTTCACCCAGTGGAAATTAAACATTCGGCCCCACGTGCCTTAGCAATTGGTAACCTTGTCATGTTAGTTCAGTTTGTATTTTGTAAAGGGGGTACGTCTGACATTGAAGCACATTTGGTTAATGGACCTGTGTGAAAGAACACAGGAATATAAGTAATTCTTACAAGGAAAACTACTCAGCACAGCACTACTTCTACCAGACACAAAGGGACATTACTGATTAAGGGTCATTGCTTCCATTCCCACAGGGACTATTTCTGCACTCTCCCTGGAGGAGACAGGTTGGCCTGATGACAGAAACAGGGGGAGCACGTTCAGCACTGAAAGGAGGTCTGGAGGAGCTGATTTCTGATCTCTGGAGTTCTTATGCCTGAAGAACAAGGAGATTTTGTTCTCCCTACATCTCTTTTTATCTTTTTCTAATATCTGCCTAAAACAAAATCTGGTTTTATCTGGTATTAGGCCAATTAATACCAGTGACTGTGGAAGCTATTAGCAGCTTCAGCAGCAGCAGATATGGTCAGAAAATAAAGCTGGTCATTTCTGTACTCTTGTCTTAATTGCAGTTTTAAATCTAACGCTGTTTTGCTCATTAAAATAATGTTGGAGGAAAAAAGCTGTGGGTTTTGGGGGGTTGAAAAATCTTTTATTTCCTATGTTCTTTTTGAAAAGCTATAGTAATTATTTTTATAGTGACAAGAGGATTATTCGACTTAATTTAATATAGAAGATTAAGTTCTCAGGGGAAAAAAAAACCAACACTGTAACATATGCAAATGGAAAAAACATGCCAACTTTTCCTATATCATCATGATAACTGCCCTATTGTTCTGTGAGACAATCCTGCCCCAAGGTGCACAGTGAGGTGGAACCCAGAGCTAAACACAACCAGCTCCTAGAAGCATGTCTGCTTGAGGAGAGCTTGAAGAACTGCTGTTGGAGAACTTAGTGGGCCACCCCATTAAGGATCATTTCCCCCCTCTCAGTTTGAAACAAGGTCACGACAGGAGGAAAAGTAAACAGGGAAAGAAGAGAGCTAACCTGTAAATCCTAGAGAGTAAAAGGTGCACCACATTACTCCTCTCCTCCTCCACCACCAAGCGAGCCTTCAGTCCTCCACACCAGTTACAGAGCAAGTCTCCGTTCTCATTTCCATCAGCAGAATCCATTTAACCATCAATATGATGCAATCAAGGGCAAAACTGCTGCATCTGAGACCCCACACTGACTCGCAGCTTGAGAAATTCCGTTACTTTTCCCAATAGGTCTACATTGGAAACTCTCCAGGTTTTCCCCATTCTAAAATCCAATTTTTAGAATTTCTTTTAAATTAAGTTTAGCTGTGAACTAATGGAAATAAATTAACTATGAAGTATATCATGGTGGTCCTGGTTTTGCAGTCTGTGGTGCGCTGATAAATGATCAGCATGGTAAAATAGCTTTTAATAGATTTTAAAGCCAGAGGGGAAAATAATGATCACGTAATTCTGACCTACAGCTCAGTTCTGGCGACTGGACACCCCAGATTCTGCTGCAGGGCCAGGGCTGCTGGCAGAGCAGTGCACTTTCCATCCACATAAGCCCACCTGACCCATTATAAGCAGTGAGACAGATCTTCAGAGGTGAAAATTCAGCACAGCCACACTCAGTCTAGAGATGGGTCTCTGCTGGTCTCTGTGTTTTAGCTGCTTCCTGCTTGAGCGTCACCAGTATCAGCAACAAGCAGCATGAGAGCAGGTGAGCAGCATCCACCTGGGAATGTGTCACCACCTATAAACAAGCCATGAGCAGAGGGAAGGGCTGAAGGGCTTCACCGATCCTCTATCAATTACTTTGCTATGCCTGCTTTTAGTATTGTGAGCCCTATAGCTCTCACTTGTCAGAAGGTTTATGCTCTGTTCAGTTATTTCACAGTATGAAACAAATCAACAAAAATTTGCTCAGGGAGGTCACTGTATTTTCCTGCCCATACCTCACATTTAGGAGAACCTCCAAGAGCACAGTTTGTGGCTGGCAGTGCAGCTCGTTAACATTGCTACACTGCTCGCTTCCTACTTAAAAAGTTATAATGCCCTAAAGGGTTTGGAAGTTAATTTTATTACTAGAAAGAGGTCCAAATGGAGTTTGAGGCCAGAGCACTCACCAGCTTTCATTTGCTCAAAGCCATTCTTTAACTTTACATGTGTGCAGACCCTCTTCACCCCAACAGGCCAACGTTTGCCAGCCCACACTATTTACCACTCCTACCAAGCAAATATACAGATAAGCAGAGCAGTACAGTCGTTTCTGCAGACAAATATCTGGTCGTGCTCTGACCCAGCATGATTCACAACCTGATAGCCAGGAGGAGACAGAGGAGCTGCTCCAAGGGCAGGACTCAGCCCTGCAGCGGCATGGGGACTGCTGAAGGAAATACAATTGCTCAAGGCCCTTGGAAATACTTGCAGTATTTTCTTAGTGGTATGGGATTCCTGTGCATGGGCCAGCAAACTCTAGTGTGCAAAGCAAAGGTACTTGACACTTACTCTAATCAAGAAATGGGGTGACCTGAATTGATTCTCAAGCGTGGCTTTCCTGGTTAGAGGTGTACAGTGCCCATTACAGCACTGTCAGGCCTTGATGTGATGAGGGCATAGAGCACATTTCGATCTTGAGGAGCAAAATAAATTACTTGGCTTGGGCAGCTTGAAAAGGACACTTCTTTCACAGCTATCTAGCATACCAGTAGCAGAGTTCAGTCTAGTGTGATCAAAACCAGCCCAGTAATACTTGTGGTGTGCTATGCCATTTACTGTTGAAAGCTGAAAAATGGTAGCACTGGAATTTTAGGTGAGCATTTCACTGCAGGTGATCACCATTCTGAGGAGCATTAACTCAGGCTTTCACCTTAAAACTTTACTCTCAGTGTTCCACTCCTCACACTCCTGCCTCCTCTCCCCCCCAGAAGACCTTAGAAGCAAGGCAAGGCTTTAGCCTCCAGTGCAGGATCACTAACTCGAGGACCTTCTTTCTAAATATCACACTGCTCGCAGAAGCAAACACTGATTACCACTTTCACAGATATTTACTACTTCCTAATTCTTCAAAAGAATGTATTATGAAATTCTCCATATGCCCAAGCACAGCTTGACTTATCAGGTGAAAGACAACAACAGTTTTGGATTCATGCTGCTGAGAGAATACTTACTGTATTGAATTCATACCTCATTTAAAATTGCCTTTATAGACAATAAATTCAAATGTTTCTTTGATAATTACTCTGTACTAAAATTAATGTCAAATAATGTGCAAGCAAGTAGGCAGGCCTTTATGGGTATGATTACAGCATTTACTCCTCTTTGGGAACTACTGGAACTGTCTACATAAATAATACCGTGTCATTATCCTTAAAGCAGCACATTTGTTTTACAGTGAACTCAAAGGGAGAACTTCCACATCTATACTATTGCAGCTTTCTGCGTAACTTAATAATCTAACACATCCTTAAGAAAAGATCTCCTAGAACTCTTCACCCCCCACCTCACTACTGCTTTCCATAGAACCTTAATGGATTTGAGGCATACTGTAAACATTCTCGTGGGTCTAAGAGATAATTCCTCTTTGTTCATTCTATCTTGTAGCCTCTGTAGAGAAAACCTTTTGCTATACTTTGTCTGAAATTCATGTAAATGAACTCTGAAATTTCAGCATATTTCTCCCAGCCCGACATTCCCTGATGCCTGAGAGCCCTGCGTGCTGCTGCCCCTTTGCTGTGTGCCACTTCCTTGCTGGGGCACTGCCCATCCTATGTTTGCCTCCCGAGCTTCATGCAACCAGACAGCAGAAAGAAAAATGGTGCCTGGTGAATCCATTTGACAAAAGGTAACCTTCTCCTTATCTGTTCTTATCAATGACTTCTAAGTCAACAGCTACATTTTCAGCTAGTCACACCAGATGAGCATCAGGAATTGTGAAATAATTACAAGTAAGAGGGGCCGACCCCATCCTGAGTCCTAAAGCACAGAACTCCTGAGCTGCTTCTGACTGAAGTTGGCACTGGAAAGCCAGAAATATATGGGTGAGGAAAACAGACAGTTTTGCTGGAGACTGCTACTAAGAGGTAATTACACGCTCATCAAAGACATTGAAAGGAAAAGAAGTAGTAATTCAGTTCAGTAGTGCTTTTCTGTCAGTTACATCACACCTTTTCTTATTCACTCGGCTGAGCACTGCTGGGCAATGGCTGATGGAGTGAAGTCACAAGAAACACATGCCATCAGGGTGCTGCTCTCCCAGGCCTACCCCACGTCTGCTTCTTACTGGTCCAACTGGGATCTGATAAATCATTGAACCAGGATTCCATGATTCAGATTGCATTATCAGCAGATTTATATTCCTGGGCCCCTTCTTCCCCACACAGACAAGCTGAAGCATTAAGGTTGCACTACATACCTTGGGCTCCCAGCAGGTGATGTGTCACTGCCCTCCTCTGATACATTTCTGTGCACAGCTCTCTGAAGTGCTGAGCTCATCTCTGTTTTGTAATGGAAAAAGTTCCCAAACTTATGAAAGTTCATCACACCCAAGAGCTATGCAGCCAGGCCCTGTTCTGCATGGTGCTGGACCACTCAGTAACCCCAACTGCATAGCTGGGAGCTGATGTGCCAACCAGAGCAGGATACTGCTACCACTGCTAATGCCAGGCAGCTGGGAGAAGCCTCTTTCCCCTACAGGGCCCAACCCCAGAGACAACAAAGCAGCACTAGCACAGGAGCCAAGTACAGCTTTTTGCTTCACAAGTGTTTCTTTAAAGGAATGTTGCTCCTCTTCCTTATATTTCCTCCACAACACACATTCAAATTTCTAGATTTCTGAACTCTTGTAAAATAGGAATCATTTTTCTTATGTGGTAGTGAAGTAAGAGGATCAGTTGCAAAGGCCGGTAAAAAAAATGACCTTTTTGTGCCAATGGGAATACGGATTCACTGAATATTTTTTCTTTTTTGATAGAGTGTGCCTGGCATGTAAGAGAGGCAGGGATTGCAAGCAACACACGCTCCTGAGACAAAACATAGCATCACTTTCAGTTGAACATTCAGGGGTTGGAAGCTTCCTGGCCCCCTATGCTGGGAGTTATTAGGTAGACATTTCCATTCCCAATAAATTAATTAGTCAGGGGCTCTTGAAAGCCTGATGATACTGGCAGCAACTAGAGTCTATATCCATTTTGCAAGCAACCATGTTACACTTACATGGCCATTATTCACCCTAACAGGCCTGCCCTGGTTCCCAGTGCCTAACCCAGAAGCAAGGAAGAGCACTGCCTAAAAGAGATGGCGTGGTGCAAGGCAGCAGAAGTAGTCACATCTCCTTGGTGCCTGCTCCGTGTTGCAGCAGATGCTGCTGGGCCACAGCACTGCAGAGTCCTTGTCCTCTCCACCACACTGTGTTCAGCCAGGTGCTGCTGGCACTGCAGGGGAACCCAACCCACCCTTACCTTGTGGGGGTGGGGGGTGCAGACTGTCAGAGCAGTTGGGTGCTGCTCAGGGATGGCAGCTTCTACACTGTGAAGCCTGAAGGAAATGGGCTCAAACCAATTAGGAAGAAAGATTTAACTCATTTACTCTCCACAGATTTTGGCTTCTGAGAGCCAGTCAAATGCAGAGACAGAAAAGACAAAGGGCTGCTTTAGGAGCAAGCACTTCCAGCAGAAGGCATCTAAAGGAACAATATAGGAAAATCCACGCAGAAGATATATTTCTTCTCCAAGTTTACTTACTCTCAAGTATTTGCTGTCTTTTTTCAATTAGTTTTCTCAGCTGAAAGAACTCTGAAAATGTGATGCCTTACAAAGACACGTGATTGAATTGACTTGGACGGGTGAGATTCAGAGCTCGCTGAAAGGTCATACAATTCAAACTGGCAGGTATCACAGAAGACAGCCTGACGAGTCCAATATATTTTCCCTGCTAGAAAAGCCACGGACTTGCAGGCAACACATTATCATGGATGCTGTTACCAAAAGTTATTCAACTGAGCAAGTAAATAGAAGTTCTGGCACAGAGCTTGCCAGTTGCCACAGCCTACATAACAATACATCTCCGTCTATTTTCTGCCCTGTTCTGAAGCCCCTTGCTGACTAATACCAGCAATGCCACCCACCTGACACACCAATTTTGGTGCATTGCAACTAAATTTTGGTGGAGACACAAAAGACAGACACTTGGGCCCAGGTCTGCTTCTCTGCCAACAGTCAGACCCTGGTAATGAGAACAGAATCGGACCAGCCAGTTCCTTCCCTTCTGCATGGGTGCTGAGGAGTTTCAGTGTGAATCTCTATCTCTCGGAGTGGCTAAACTTCAGTAACTGTGTGAGAATACACAACATCAGGAAACCTGAATGTATGTGGAAGAATTTTGGTCTGTTGTTCCAGTTCTACTTTGACAAAGAAGTATGGTAGATCCATTAGCTACAAAATACGGTGCTTAATAAGGATACAGGCAAGGGACCCAAAGCCATTCAAGGCTTCTTAGAATAACCCTAAATCTGTGACACACTACGCTTTGTGAAAGATGGGGAGACCTTTGTCTTCTCTCAGGACAGGGATAGCTGTAACTCTCGCAAATAGACCAAGACCAAGCACAGAGATGTGCAGCTTTGCCAGTCAGGATTCCTCATGGAACAACAGCACAGCACCTTCTGACAGCCACAACCAGGTGAGCATCAGCATCATCCTGAGACGCATGCAGAAACATGACAATGAGAGGGCAATGCCACCAGAGCAGTACAGCACCCTCAGTGTGACTGGGGCAGCAGCAGTGCGAGTTGGGCAAGGAGGGGAGCTGGGAAACAGAGCTGCCTTCCCGGCCCCCTAGGGTTTGTATTGCATGGACAAAATCATCATGTGGAACAAACACGCCTGCTTTCCCTGACTGGAATGCAATTTTGATTAGGTGTTTTTATTTATAGACAAATAATACACTTAGTCGCTCAGGACTCTGAGTGGCAGACAAAATGTTCTTCCGGAGATGAGTCAGAGCGCAGTCCTTGTAGCGCTAAATTACAGAGGGATTTTCACTCCACACTGACTCCAGCAATATGAAAGGTCAGCATACGCGTATCTTCAGGTGTGAATGTGAGATGAGGAAATGCTTAAGCTTTTATCTTGTTTCAGAGTGTTTCAGGGTTAAGCCTTACAGCTTTCCTGAAAGCTTTAGTGGCTTACATCTGCTGAATGATTGTGTTAAATTGTGAGTGCATGTCTGTCCTGCACAGCTCTGTTCCCAGATGGCTTGCCCCCACTGCCCACTTTTTATAAGAAGAGCACAAAAAGGTAATGGGATTGCAAAGAACATCCCTGTCACCTCCATGTGGTGAGATGGGAGCAGCTGGCTGTGCTGGCTGAGTGCTGCTAAGGCTTAGGGCACTTCTGGGGAGCAGCACAGCAGGCTGTGCCAGCAGCCCTTGGGAGCTGAGGGGACAAAGAAGAAACAGCTTCAAAAGGGCATAGAGCACTGCCAGAGAGATAAACACAGACACAAGTCCAGCGACACACCTGAATGATGAAAGGGTGCACACAAGCCACTAGAAACCAAAATCAGCATGATGAGAGGACTTGATCCCAACAGGGAGGGACTGAAGGAGTGAGGAGCACATGTCTCCCAGGGAGCTTCCCTGCATTTGTGTCAGCTTGCTGCTGAGATGCAGGGCGCTTTGTGCCAGTACAGTTGCTCACTGTTACATTACTTGTGGTGAGAGACCATACTTTTCTATGGGGGAGGCAGCAGAATTCTACCCCTGCACCCTGGGCAAGCTCACACAGGCTGTGCCAGTTGGAAGGAACAGACTTGTCAGCCACACCTTCACACCATGAAGCCCAAATCCTCATCTTGCCCCAGAACATTCAGCTCTGCTGCATTCATGGTTTGCTTCTGCCCTGCTCGGTCAGTTTCCAGATACTGCCAGACTTTGTGAAGCACAACTTTAAAACAAGGAAAAAGCTTTCCTAAACTTCTGGAAAGAAGTGAAGCAGAAGCAGCCTTTCCTTCCCATCACAGCAGTGCTGGCACTCCCCACTGCCACACGTGCTCAGAGAACTTGTTATTCTATTATTAGCTGCACGGGCTCCGTCACTGCATCTTTCCACTGCTGCTCTGGGTGATAGCGGTGGGACTGCTCACATTTCTGCCTCTTTTACACTCCTTAAATAAACCTTAAACAACGTATGGGAGCAAAATCCCCGAACACACTTTACACACAGAAAACTGATTCACCAGTAAATAACGATTTTGCCATGAAAACTGGTATTTTGCTCTGTCAGTGCCTCTGTACCACTGGACAATACTGACTGGTTGTTTTTTGGTGCAGTTATTTTTCAATAATGCCATTATCAGACACAGCTTGCAGCAGCTCACTAAAAAGGTACCAGAACCTCACTGACATTTGTCTTACGGCAATAGTACAAGTGATTGCACCTTCTAAACGCAAATGACAAGTCCTGAGAAATCCAACAAGTCTGAACTGAGTTTTAGCTCAGTTTTAGCTTTACTCCTACCACCAGTATGACAACAAAAAGCAATGCAGACAACTTTCAAATGTCGAATTGTACTTTGAACTTTCCAGAAACCAACTGGAAATTAAGGCCATGAAATATATCTTCATTATGCACAATCTTGCCTCAGTTTTCAGAACGGTATATCCCTCAGGTGTCAGAAGCTTTTAACAAAATATTAAACTTCAGAAAAAAATGTACAGGTTCTTAATCAGCAGATTTTTGACTGACAGACAGTTCTGCTCTGATCTGCCAGTGTCAATGCAGTTCCTTCGACTTGTGCTAAAGTGCTCTTACTTCTGCTGACACAAAAGGAAGGAGAACGAGCCCGCCTTTCAGTCAGCTACACGATGGATGATGGTTTGCTGTCTGCTGTTCTGAGGATAGTTTTCTTGCTAAAAAGAGAGCACTAAGAAGCTCCTGCTAATGCCCTGTCCACGTAGGCCTTGCCCAGCACAAAGAAAGCTGGATTCTTCCCATGCTGGGCTTAGCCCTTGCTATTTGGTTGCAATAATACGAAGAAAACAAAAGGTTTGAAGACAAGGTGAGATCCAGTTCTTCCCCGCACTGAGCCGATGAGCTGGGGTTTAATCTACACACATTCCCAGCACTGAATTATGCTGTCACCTCTGAGGTGAGAAAGTACCATGCACTAACAGGATTATTAATCTATTGGAAAAATAAGACAGTGAAGGGAACCAATATCCAGGAGCTGAAACCAGACAAAGTCAAATCGAAAGCCAGACATGTCCTTGTAAACACTGAGGGAGATGAAATGAATGAGCACACTCTCAAGGGATGGAAGAGCATCGTGTTCCTATTTCTTATAATCAATGTGGTACCACTGCTTTGTAATCTTTCTTTCAGGAGTGGGTCTGTTTCTGGAAGACATGCACTGCAGGAGACCACAGCTCTCTGCAGAGGAGAGAAAAGGGAAGGCAGTGAGCTTGCTCCATGCTGGAGGCAGGAGGACAAACTTGCTCACTTGCTGCTCACTGCAGCTGTTCTCCTCTACCCAACAAATCCTGCTCGCTGGAGTATCAATCAAAACCCAACTGAGTTGCCCGGCCACTGGAGACATGATCTGCACTCATGGGACTGAGCCCTGGGTAGCAGGAGCACCAGCAGTGCCCAGCGCAACCACAGAGCATTTAACACAGCTCCCTCCCTCTCTTTCTGCAGAAGGAGCAATGAAATCTGCAGTGTAATGTAGTCAGCAAAGTCTGAATGATAAATGATGATAGCGCTTCCACTTGTTGCTAATATTAAGAAGCTGGGGAAGACTCCCTCTCCTGAGGTGATGCAGTGCAAATCAGGAATATTTTAAATCAAAACAGACTCAGGGCCAACTTGCAGTGAACTCTAAATTGCATCAAATTGATCGTGCTGGATTTACAGATCCTGCTCAGCCTGGCACCATCAGCATGCTGAGGTGGGAGATTTAATGCACGCCGTGGGTTGCTCACAGCCGATTTCCTTTCTGGCAGGATCTGACAACCTTTGCATTTTCATGTTTGGTGCATAGAGATGTTGCAGACCTTAAACAGAAGAGAGCTCACAGCTGTCCTTGTAGAAACAGCATCTTTTTACAATACCAAGAAAATTACAAATTCAAAGCCAATCTTTTTTTAAATGATCAGAGTCAACATTCCTCTTTGTATGGAGGCGAGTATGTGGATGTACTAGAATTGAATATACTTTACGGAACACAACTTCTCACGCTGCACGAAGGGACAACACTCTATGGACACAGAACAGAATAGAGGACAGCTTAAAAAACCAGAATTTTAAACTTTCCCACTTAGTCACTAGTAAATACCAACAGCTTTTCCTCTTGAGGATGCCAGAAGCACAACCTTCCTCATCAAGGCTAGCTTGTGTGCCCACTTGGGAGCATGAAAAGGGAGAAGGCAGCTCCCTAGCACTCAGGCATCCACGCCAACTGACAACTTCCTGCAAGAGACCAGCACAGGTGTGGCTCAGAGGGGTGCAGAGGGGCTGTGCTCCTGGGGGCTCAGCTGAACCCAGCATACAGAGGGGCTACTGCTCTGTCCTGGCTCCACAGCAGGATCTACAACACCGTGATTTGTTTCAACGGGCTGAAAGGGAAATGCATCAACACAACACTGAAACCTGCACACTGTGCAGGGAGCTGATCACAGTGATCTAATGAAGAACTCAGTACCCTCCCCTAGGCCAAGAGCATTTCTGGAGGAGGCAGGAAACTTGGCTGGGAGAGGCTGTCTGGAGCCCACCTCGAGGTGCAGGTATGCATCTCTTCAGACAGTGATATGGGCTGCTCTCAGAGCAGTGGCACACAGATGCCACCAACCAAAGCACAAATCACCTCCAAAAGTCATCACGTTTCTGAGCAAGCTGCTCAAGTTAACACAATACAATTATTGAAAACATACCCAAAGCCCTTACCACGTTTTGCTGCATTCAGCTTTGGATAATAAATCAGCAAACATTCACCATAAAAACTTTGGAACCAATCATTCACTAACATGGAAAGAGGCTGCAAAAATGCCACAGCTTGGATCAGTTCCCAAAGACTGACTTCAGTGAGCCCAAGGAGAGAAGGGAGGTGACACAAACTCCAGATGCAAATAACTCCTTGCAGGATCCAACCCCTCTGAGCATCTCTCGAGCTACAGACCTTCCTATGCCCAGGGAAGCAACCCCAGGAGCCCAGCTCCATCCAGATACCAGGCTGAATTTAAAATGTACTCCGATAGCCCGGTCAAACTGTTTTGTCTGAAGAAATACCATTTCCTCCGAGTTCAGCCATTAATCCAGTTAAGTGTAATTAATGCATTTGCACAAGTCTGAACTAATTTCTCTGTTTACAGAACAGATTGGATAAATATCCCTGTGAGAGGCAGAAAATTCATTACAGCAACAGCTTAGGTCCCTGTATTTCTAAGCTGTCTTGATATGAGGAAATTACTTCAGTAGCCTAACATAAATCTATCTTTTCAGTAAGCTCTTAATGTAAAAGCACTGTGAGAGTAATGTCAACAACCTCATGATGACTAATAAATAGACTAATGTACATCCAGCCGCATGTAATAAACCTTTAGAGAGCCTAATGCCATCTTGAGCCATAAGAACAGGTATCACAAGATCACAGCTGAAGTTGTACGCACAGACCCGACACTTTGTTCAGATTAATGTTTGGTTTATTTCTCCTCCCCCTGCCCGGCCGGATGCCCAGCTGGCTCCCTCTGAGCTGGTGCTTTGCTGTTCTGCTGGGCCTCTCTTGCTGCCTTTTAGCACTGACCTTTCCCAGCAACAAATCCCGTAGCTGCCACCTTGCTAGATGCTTAATGCTTGTGCATTAAAGAGAATACCGTCATTCTTGCTTTTGTGAGAAGCCAGGGGCCATAGTAGATGAAACTTCCATCCAGGAGGGGCAGAGAGGAGGTGACTGTGCTCCAAAGAGTTCTTGCTCAGGGACCAGGAGCCCTGGGCCACCCCGGGAGACTAACAGAGCTGGAACCATCCCATGTGATCTTATACAGCTAAACTGGGTCAGATTCAGGTGGGAACACAGTGACTTTATACTGCCTCTGTAGCCAAGGGAAGAAGGTGGAGAGCCTCAGGAGGTGCTGCAGGATTGGCCAGCAGCTTCCTGAGGTTCCACCATAGCAGGCTCTGGCTGCCCAGGATGCAATAAGCTCTTTCCATCTCCGCACCTCAGATCCTACCCACCTATCAGGGTAATAGCACATCCTTCTTCACAGCGGGCAATGAGAGCAACTACACTAACCGTTACAGGGTACTCATCTGCTCCATCAGGGATGACAAAATCACCCAGGATTTGTGGCAGAGAAGCATCCCAGATTGCACAGCTTCACCAAAGGCTTAGGCACGATGTAGGTCAGTCTCCATGCACCAGTGGACAGCTGCCCTGCAGGTGTTAGCCCACTGGGAGCAGAGGTACCATTTGAGTCTCACAACCACCACCAGAAGAGGAATGAGGTTTCAGTTCTGTTCCTGGTTCAAGCACATTGTTTCAGACCATCTCTATGCTAATTACACAGAAGACAAAGACACTAGTTAAAAAACTCAGCTGTGCAATTTTCATTCTCATACAGGAAGAGCAGACTCTCAGTGTTCTGTCCCCTGACTGAACTTACAGCTCAGCTGAGGGTGTCAGCGTGATTACAGAACTACCGAACGGATCTGTGCTGCAAAACTGTGTAATGTGAGCTGTAAGCAGATACAACCATGTGGCACAACTGTAAGGCCAGGAGGTACTAAAAGTGGAAGAACATCTCTCAGTACCAATCTCCTGAGCATCCAAAAGCATGTTTGAATTCAGCACAGCTGCAGATTAGGGAATTAGAAAGGATACTGGCTGTCAGTTTACATTTTTTAAATGACTGATATTTTTTTCCCATAAACATCTGCTTGTAAATGGGTTTCATTATGGCACAGACTTTTGGAAGGGAGAATGTTCTCAAATTCTATTTCCTTTCCAAGTTTCTGTTGAGTATTAACAAATCCACATGCATTCCAACCTCACAGGCAAAATACATTTCAGTAACAATTTCTCTTGTCCTTGCTTTAAAAAACCTTGAATAAACACAGCTATACTGCTGCTGAACAGAAACAAATGCTTCTTTATTTGTATTCTTCAGCTCTAGTCCCCTGGGTGTTGCAGTATGGCAAAGCAGAACAGCTGTAGCTCTTGCTGCCATCTCATGCCTCCTATTTCTGCATCTCCAGACTGTGCCCTGGCTCCTGCTGACCCCTCCACATGGAAGGCTACAGGACACAATTCTGAGTCCCAGTGCAGATGGCCATCACACCACACTCCCCACTCAAGATTTTCCTGTTTTTCTTGATGTGGGACATTGTATGGTAAAAGCCCAGATAGCAACTGCTGGTCTTTTCAGGTTTGCATATTCTGCCACCCTGCTTCTTGCCCAGGTGCACTGCTTGAGATGAGGACTTGCAGATGAGCCCAGAGAATCCCTTGTTAGGAGATGCTGTCTTGGAAAAGAATGATTTCATAGTCTCTCTGCAACCGCATTACATTGCTGCTCAAGCACCCTTGCAATTCTAAAATCACTTTCCCTTCAGTTTGCATACAATAAACACATTGACAGAACACACCACAGGCAGAGACAGCCCTGGAAGTCCTTGAAGAAGCAATTGTGCAACCTCTTCATTTATCCATTTAGGTGCATATCTCAGTTCACTACAGGAAACCTGGAGAATTTTAAGCAACTCTTGCTAATATGCATGGGAAGAGATATGCTGATTATTTTGTGCTCATTAGAAGCATACAAGGCTATCAGTGGTAACTGGAGAGCTCAGTGAAATATTTGCCTTTCTCAGGTTGTAAATATTGCAGTTCCTTATTAGTTTACCCTATTGCCCACTGCCTCACTAACCAGGGGTTTGCAGCCTGTAAGGACAGTGGAAGAATTTCCAATACAGCAGGGCAAGGTGCTGCTTCTTACTTTGGGAGTTCCAGCACAATATCCTTCCTATACTAGGCAAATTTTCTGGTACAGTTTTGTCTGTGCAAGAGAAAAGGCACTTGAAAAGAGGAAATTTATGTAAAAAAAGGATGTGGCAATGCCATGTCAACAGCATAAAGATATTAAAAAGGGCTTTGCAAACCTTAAGAAGAAAAGCAACCCTTAAAATGGCTCTGTTTCATTACTTATATTTTTCACCATTTCAGGAGTAGGTGCACTGATACGATCTGAGTGTGAAAGCTTTGAGGTTTATCCAGGAACTGCACCAGCGTATTCACACATGCTCAGGTACAGAGGAGAGCTCAGTGCATGCGCTGCACTGTGAAACACAGTACGCTGTCCTGAGCACTGCTGCCAGGAGTGCAGCCACAGCACGTACTGCACCATGTGATGATACCACTGCAACACTTCTTGGGAAAAACAGGGCAGCCGGTTTGGCAGCAGACAGCAAGGAATCTCCCCCGTCTCACTGATGCTTCTAAAAGCATCATGGCTACAAGGGCAGCTTCTTGCCACAGAGCTGTGACACAGGGTTCCCTGAAGAGCAAACCATTCCAGCAGCCCTCTGCCTCCTGAGCAATGAACCACATGCACTGAAGTACCAAAGTGACTTCTGGAAAAGCAGTCTTCCTCTGGGGATTTTCAACAGACATGCTCCAGCTTACACCATCACACCCAAAATACTGAGAGTTAAGCAGGTGCACCTGATGGCACTGTCACTACCTTGTTCTGAATTACAGCAGACATCACAACATAAACCCTGATGTTGATTATTGTCAAATTTTTGACGGGGAAAGCAGCACGATGGAGCTCTCAGTTGAGCTGGAAGTCTTTCTAATTGACCCATGGTAACTGCTTTACTAGAGCAAATCTTAAAAACAACCCTTCAGAAATGCCAGGACCACTTTGAAAAACCCTGTAGTTTCATGGCACAATTTAGTTCTAAATGATTATATAATTACATTTGTGAATGTAATCCTATGGGGTATTATTCTAATTATAGACCTCAATCCTTCTTAGCAGCTTTCAGAGAAATAATTTGCGTAATGAAATGAAGGTTTCCAGCTGCAGGAAACAAACCAATCCCAAACCTTTTTTTTGTAAATGACAGGATATCCTTAATGGTGTGATCAAACTTGGATCAATCCGCTGACAGAATGCTGTATTTGGGGGATTTCTTGTTTCAGAGTAGAAAAATGGTTGAGGACAGCAGTGTTACCTACTGAACCTCCATACGCTGCCTGATGCTGATGATAAATTAGGGAAAATGAAACCAAGGCCATAGCCATTCCATCCAAGCATGGCAGTACCATCAGCCAAGTGCTGGAGGTTGGAGATGAGGCGCTCCTGGCAGCGCACACACATTAATTCCGATGAGCCAAAAGGAAATCTTGCTGAAAGAAGCTTTTGTCTGTTAATACTGAGTTGCAACACAGAACAGCAAATACAGCTGCAGAGTAAGCTAACCCACAGTAACTCCAAATAGGTGCAGCAGCCTCTGCCTGGCTAACTGTGCTCTCCACAGATGCTGAATGTCTGTGTAGACACTCCAGCGTCACTCACTAGTGCTTCACGGTGCCGGTGTGTTATCTGTGCTGTGGTCCAAAATCTATTCATTCTTCTAAAGTCATTATCAGTGACTTGTTGACACAAACTGCATCCACAAGCAGCACTTCACTACTTCAAGCTGTCCTGTAAGGTTACCTGCATGCCCCATATCGTATCAGCCCTCTTGTCTGTCAGCTAGAAGTTTCCTGAGGTTTTTTCCATCTTTCCTTCCATTGCTCTTTATGGAACGCCTTCAAGCACCAGCAGAGACAAGACCTCCCACCCAGGGCAGCATGACAGATGATGTCAGTACAGAAGCACTAGAGCATCCTGTGAAGAGGTTTACAGCAGCTTGAAATGTGAAGGATCCACCGAGCCAGTAAATCTGCCTTCCTGGAGGAGTGGGATGTAGCTCTTCGACCAAGAGTACACTGGCATGTAAGGCAACAAAGTTGACTTAAAGAAAAAAATAATTAAGAAAACGTCTCCATTATTTTTTTGGCTGCACAGTAACATCCAGATTTTGAATTGGGCCAGCATTTGGGAAGGGACCACTTAACCCAGACAACACGCACTGAAATTGCCAGTCCAGGGCCCTAAGTATCTATACAGAGGCAAGGATTCTTTCCAAGGCTGCCAATATTTCAGATCATTACCTTCTGAGCTGGATTTACTTAAAAAATGAAATGTGAATGCCGAAATACATGAACATGAGCTTGCTCATTTCCACAGCAGAGAGTCAGGTCCCCTTTACTGTCCAAAACTGGAATTTGATGTAATTCTTGTAACGAGAATCAATCACCATTATTTCTGACACTAAAATTAATTTTGGAAATGACACCATATTAGCAACTACATTACTCAGAAGCCTGGAACTGCTGATAGGGTAGAACTGGCCCATGTGCCAAAAACATCTGTAGTGCCTCATTTCGAGGCTACTGCTTGGGGGAGCACCGTCCCCACCTCTCAGCACACACTGAAACGAGAAAGCCCAACCTGAGGTTGCAGGAAGGTTCCATTGATGCACTACACCCGCCTGTCCCGAGGAGCACAACAAACATCTCCACACACCCAGAACTGTGCACACAGTTCTGTCGTTTATATTTCATTTGGAGGTGCATTCTCTGTACTGTATGGTGGCAAAAGCAACTCCTGATACAAGCACACAGTTCAGGTTGGGCTTCAAAGTGGGCCCTGAGAGACACAGCAGCTATGGCACTGTGCTTGCAGAGGCAGTGGCTGCAGAGCTGGACTGCCCTCAGGAGAGCAGCTTGAAAAGCACTGGTTTCAGGACAGACAACTGGAGCTCTGAAAACTTCTCTGTGTAATTTCACTCCCTCTTTTTTAAACACGCCCCTCCTTCAAATCTGGCTTCAGAATTAAAGCTTGCATTCCCCTGGTCTCAGACTTCAGTAACACACACAAAGTAAAGCACTGGTTTCAAGAGAGACTCACTGAATGTTACAGACCAACTTCCTCTACTGCATTATCTGACAGCATTTGGAAACAGTCGGCAGCCACACAGAAACAGTAAATTGCAAGTGGGGATTGCTGCAAATGAGCACAATCCCAGATGGCCAGGCACAAACTAAGGCAGGCTGCTGGCTGCTCTCCAGCACACCTTTCACAGACACACTGTGCACCCATCCTGGCACTTTCCAACTTGCTGCCCATGGACAGAACTGTGGTACCAGCACCCTGCTGTCACCTCCCAGCATGGCAGCAGCTCGTTGTGACTGCAGAACAGTGCAACCTAGTGAGATAATCACATGCTGACAGACACGCATGTCCCACGTCCCACTGTACACAGCCTATGTGGGGACAAAGGAAGGTGTCAACCCCTATCTGCTGTGTTTTTGAAGACGTTTATTCTTATCTTTGGTTCTCAGGCATTTCTCTCTCACCTTTCCCAGAGATCATCCAAGGCAGACAAGATATGAGGAAATATTTCACATCACATATACACCTCAGGGAAGTTTAAAACTTAAGAACATGCTATTTCTTTGCACATAAGGAAAAAGGAGACATTGGACAAATACACGAAATACTGCCCAATGTTAAAGAAATACAAGAAATACAATCCTTATTTATTATTATGGTTTTGGATACATGAGGTTCATTCAGACAACACACGAAATATCACATTAGTATTAGTAATCCTAGCCCTAGCTGACAGGTTCTGGGAGAGCTCTCAGTCTGGATTTTTGTGCTCCCTAGACCTATGGTTTCCAATAGCGTTACAGATCTTCCCAGCTGCAACATTTATAACACATATCCCTACAGCACACTACATTGAGAAAAGATGAGCAGGGAATCTCAGAGAGCCACGTGCTGAATGTGCTCAGTGTGACCAATACATTTCAGGCTGAAGCTTAAACATTCATGTGCAGGGAGACCATTACAGTCAAATCAGCTTGCATAAAATTACTGATGTCCTTGTACTACTCCTTGGTTCTTCCTTTGACTTGGTTATTCTTACTTCCCTGAGCAAACAATTTCAAGTTATTGATCATTTTATTTTGGCTCAACATTATCACAGATGCTGATTGCTGGTGTTGTTACTATTAATGACTGCATGTGCTTTGACTAAGTTGTAAGGTAGGAACGGTCAGTCACATTAAAACCAACATGAGGATTATACTTTCCAAGATGAAGGCACGTGACACTAGAACATCCAAGAGTGACCAGTGCCTGCTGTAGTTTTAGCCAAGCATGATTACCAGCCCAAGGGAAGAAAACAGATATGTCTATTTTATGTTGCTTTTCCTTTACAATAATAGCATTTGTAAAATTTGCAGTCAGTTTGAATTGTGTTCCGTATGTTGCATTATATATGCAAATTAATTCCTATTAATCTTTATAATGTTAAGCTACTGCTAAAAATGTTCATTTAAGAACTGCCTTTGTTCTTCTGTCTCCCTAATTTCAATTCCCTTCAGTCTCTTCTCCCTGTATATTAAAGTACTTTATTAATTTTGTCACATTAATCTGATCAGCACTAAACACACCACCATTTCTAAAGACCTCCAACATGAAGCTAAACTATAGTGACAGGCAAACAAAAAGCCTAGCGTGCAACAGGCACAGCATCTCCTGTTGGCCTGGCACAGGAGAAGGTGATGATCTGTGCCCTACTTCTGGCCAAAGCCACGAGGAGCTGCTGCCCTCAACAGAAGGGGTACAGGACATGAGGGAGGACACACAATTAAAACCTCATTAAAATAACAGGAGGGTTAATTATGCCATAAGAAGAGAAGGTGAAAAAAGCTAACAATGGCAAAACCACCAAGCTCTCTGTCATTCTGCATAGTTCTGAATGGAAGGCCTGAAGCAAAGAGGATTATCTCTGAATGTTGATTACCCTGACACTGTATGTCAGAACATAGTACCTAGGTCTATGGGAACCGGGATTAATTCTGGAATAGACAGGATTAAAACAGAGAAATAACTATCAAATGGAGTTGTCTTTCCCTTTGCAGGGCAGAGAGATTAATAAACTGAGGTTCTGTTCTGAGGTCTTACGCCAGAAAAAAAATGAGCTGCAAAGAAAGCAGGATTGGAACCCATGACAGAACATGCACTTAGAGGAACAAAATTCTAGCTTACGACTCATTTCCATTCCGCAAAAAGCGATAGCCAAAAAACTGCTGCCTATTTAAACATTTAAATACCTAACTAGAAATTTCATTTCTCCTTTCATTTGTTTGCTAAATTCTTGCAGCATTTCAGCAAGCAATTTGGTTAACTTCTGATGGAAACGGAGAGAATTCAGTGTTTGGGTGATACTGAAATGGTGACAAGCTATAAAACTTGCCTGGGGCTCCAGACAGAAGCAACAGAAGGCACAAGCAGATTTCTCTGACCAAGCATGGTTTTTCTCATTGGGTAACTGTTGATTAAGTTATGCCTAACAGGTAGAATGTGATTGCTGTCAGTGACTAATTCAAAAAAGAAATAACTATTTTTCCATGGACAAACATGCAAAGCCTGGAAATGAATTTCAAAACCTGCTGCTTCACAAACGATCCAGGGCTGGCCAGCTTTTGGCTTGTAGCATGTATCAAGTATGTCTAACAGAAGACTAAATAGAACAGAGAACTGTGGAGCTGGTTCACATCTGTGTCATTAATCCCAAAGAGATGAAAACTTATAAGAACGATCAATATTCTCTACAAATTCACCATTCTATGACAAAATATTTTCTCCTGAGTCTCATAACTAAATTCTTATCTTGAATACTTTCAGTCTATTAAATTTCATTAACATTAATTGGGAACAAGGTATGCCTTGTAATAAGCATAGATACTCTTTTCATTCTCATTTTTCTTTTTATTTATTTATTTTGAGTAATGAAGAAAGAAAAGGAGGCAGAAAGCGATGAGGCTCAGTGACTATGATGTGCACCAAAAATAAACAGGATGTGAAAAAACAAAAGATAAAGTGCAACCGCCCAGCATGCATACTCAATTTAAGGAACACAGAGATGCTCAGAATAAATTTGCAAGGCCCTGAGCATACCACTTCAGGGTTTAGGGATAGTCTGCATATTAATTAAAGACACTCCTACAGCAACTGTCCCTCTGGAAGTGGGATACATTAAATACATCTTACAGCCTATGTGTAGTTTTGACACTATTCTAGGTGTTTGTATTAAATACAGGGAACAAAAAGGCAGAACGTTGTAAAGAACTCCCTTCCTTTTCTGTGGATCTAAATGACTGTTCGTAATAAAAAATATATTCAAGTTCAGCTCAAAGTAGAACTGCTCGCGTTTCTTTTACAATTTCATGCACAAAGTTATACAGACAGAAAACGACTATACCACTCACACTTTTCACTAGAGATTTGTGGAACTCATTTAGAAAGGGAGTATTTTGTAAACTTATATTCTTTGTTGCTTTAGAACCACGGAATATTTGAGAAAGAGAGGAAATTGGTTCAGATTAATGATTAAAGGCTTTGGCGGCAGTCCCTCGTGCTGTAGATTCCCTCACAGTGTGGATCTGGCTGGCTGAGAGGCCCAAATCATTAATTATTCCTGTCTATCCTCAGGGTGTAACCAGGCAGAATTGTTCAGTGACACTGATTGCCTCACGTAAGGCTTGACAGAAGTTTAATTCTATGGTGTAGGAAAAGTTTCTGATGCATGTGATGAGCGCAGGGGTCACTGATCACTATTAAGCCTGGATCCTGGGCTGACGCAAGCACAGCACACTTGGGGATTGGCACTCTCCCCTTCGGCTTGGTCAGGATGTGAGAAAACAAAGTGAAATATTTTTTGACATGCCACTGAACAAACTTCTACTTTTGCTTGCGGTTGGAAAGATATATGAGGTGCACTGACTGTAAAGGAAAACAAAACAACACTCAGATTTTGGCAAGGCACAAAACAGGAGATGAACAACTAGACTGATTTTTAATGGATTCAGACTCCAGCACTTACATGCTGCACCACAGGCTGCAGCCTCCGTGCCAAGGGAGCAATGGATTTGTAGGGGAAGGTGATGCACTGCCAGCCTCCCCTCAAAGCTGCTATCTCACTTGAGAACACAGAGACGATGGCGGGTGCTAGTCTAACTAGACAGCGGGAGAGCATGTGCCATCAGCAAACCCATGTTTCTGTCTTGTTCCTGAGCAACAATATATCTGTTGGGAGAAATCCGAGTGCAACTTCTAGCAGTGAGTGGGTGAGCCCCAGCTACCTGCTGGTTGGTCTAGAACCTCTCTCTAGTCCAAGAGGAAGCCCTGACCTATTGCTCCAGATTGTATAAGGTTATATACACTGCAGAAATTGAACCCATTGCTATACTTTTTTACTTTTGCTTGGTCAGCATAAAACCCGTGTTTTCAATAGCTGTTGGTCAAAAGCATGGGTTACAGGTCTTCCTTCCATATAGAGGATACCTAGGTCATCTATTTTAAATCTGAACTTGCTTTTCCTCTTTTGGTGGAACCATGGGAGCCAGTTAAACCTGTGCCGTAGTATTGAGGATGTTTTATCAAAGTGACTGTCATCCTATCTGCAAACACTCCATTGCCACACAAGTGTGCACCATTTTTGAACACTGACTATTAATGTGAAAACATTCTGTTAAGATGAACACAGTGCAGAATATCTAGCTTGAAACACTTGAAATAAGGCTCACCACATGCTTCCTGGTACTCTATAACCCAGAAGATACACATAAACTCAATCTGAACAATGAAAGTCTGCCAGAGAAGCAAAAAAATGGGGCAGTACCAGCTTAAGCATTATTACATCTTTCAAGGGTGCACAGTGAGTTTCTGAACCCTCAATTTCTGTGGAAACTAAGCTAGAGATTTCTTGCCTTTTGTCTAAGTCCTAACAGAGCTGCATTTCATTGCAGCTTTGCCTTTTCAGTGAAAACTAATACATTTTGCAAAGTTTCAAAAAGTTGAAGTTTGAAAACCTTAAAATAAGCATCTTCATCTCTTGCAGACTTGTATGCAAACACAAATACTAGCTCCATAGCAGTTACTGCTACAATGCTAATGGCGATGACTCAAATTACTTTCAATCTTCGAGTGAGAAGACTGTCTTCAAGGCACATCGGCCCTAAAGGTTAAGCAAGTCTTGACAGAAGCACAGAGTATTTACAGTCAGGCCCAATATTCTCATAGCTGTGGATGCGCCAGAAGAAAGCCACATCTGCCTTCTGCAGCACAAGTGATTGAGATTCTGTCCAGCTCTTCACATATTTGATTGTTTCATTTATTTCCTGGGAGCCCCTTCATTTCAGATGGTATTCTACTTCTTTATCTTTTTTGCGCACATTTTAACTTGTTTACTGATTTACTAAGCAACTTTATATTAGCTCCCACCCAAAGGACTGCTGAAACTGCTCTAAGTATTTACTTTCAATCAGACAGCTTTTCTCTTCCATTTGTTTTCCTGACATTATCAGTACATTCGTATGTAAGGAGACGCTCCAGCAGTGCGCCTCTATCACAACGGCTACGTGTTTTAATCAGAAGGTAGAGGAAACAAATGTGTAAAAAAATAATATAAATAGGATACTTGAATTTTATAACATGACCCTCTCACAGTTTTATGTCAAAAACACTAACTACTGAAACAGGGAAAATTCCTACTCAGTGAACAATTGGAGAATACTTTTCTGATGTTTTTTCAGAATCAATTTACAGAACGCAGCCATCCCCACTCACCTCAAAGTCCCTGGAAACATGACCCTGTTTCTGTTTCTGATAGGATCTGCTGCTCAGCTTCTGCACTAGGAGTGCTCTGACCGTCTTGACCCATTAAGAGATCAGTATGGAAAACATGGATTTTCAATAAAAAAAATTATCCCAACAGTTACATATCAATATTGAATCTGATTACACAAAAATGTTTTGTGATTGACATCTAGTCTTTGTTGGTTTTTGATCTTCCCTTTATACACATCTCATTCCTCCCCTTAATAAGTATCTTCTTAGCAATCTCCTATGGATTTCACTGTTTCTTCATCCTATTTGCTAATGCAATAAACTCAAAGACAGCCAAATAATAATAAGTAAGGAATTGCTATTATGCCTCGGAGCTAATCCACTGAAGGCAAAAAAAAACATCTGTACCTAACAGACTCGGATCAAGGATGGCTACAGGGTATCAGGTTCCCTGATTTCATACACAGGAAATTTTATTTCATGAATTTGGAAAATGTTGTAAAAAAAATTACATTCTGGTTTATGTAGAGTTTACAGAGACAGGGGAGTTATATGTTTGCTAACTCTATGATGTAGTTCTGAGCTAAAAGCATTGACAGCAGATTATGAATATATCTTCCATCCATCATCAAAGTTCAGCAACTTTTTTCAGACAAAATTCCTTTGATTTCATGAGTAAATTTCCAAGCCCTTCTCTGGTGAAATCACAGACAAGATGAAGACAAACACTAGATGTCAAGTACCAAAGAATAGCATCAACTTCAAACCAGGTATCCATCACCCTCAGGTGCTGTTGGGAATGCAATGAGCTCAGCATGGGTGGCACCCAGATAACTCAGCAGTCACAGTGGTTCTGCTGAAGTTCAACTTCCTTTGATTCCAGCAGAGCCAGAACAGTACCTCTGCTGCCCAACTTTAGGGGGCTTGGCTGGCACTGCTGCTCCCACCTCAAGCTAGGAGGAGGCTGACAAACTCCTCAGAAGCAGTAAGGCCCTGGCTCCTACTCCCACTAAAAAGCAATAATAAAAGGAAGGCAGGGAAAACAAAAACAAAAACTCACAAAAACAAAGTGATTCCCATGTTCCTGAATTCTCGTAGCTGATTTGTTGGTGACATTTTTCATCCTGACAGCACATTCAGGAAACATGACAAATTTAGGCAACGGTCTCACGCTGAAAAATGTTCCTGCAAACTTTTCCCAGTTAGGTTGCAATGAATTTGCTTAGCAAAAAAACAAAAGGTTTTTCCTCAGCTTAGCTTCCAGTTACTTTGATACATGATGTTTCAAGTCATTTTAAAAAATGGACAGGGCACGTGTTTTGTATTTGTTTTTAAAGCTCAGATCATCTTTCAAGATACTGTGCCATTTCTCACTGCTAGACCTGAAAGAGGAGTGTGAGCTTTTGCAGTCCCAAGGCATCATCGGTACCCACTGCTCAGAGCCTGATTTTCCAAAGCATCCTTTCAGTTTGTGGCAGCAACTCCACACGTGATATCAGCCAGCTCTGCAACAGCAGAACTGCCGCATAACGCCATTTTGTAATTGCCAGATGATAGAGCTCTGGCTAAACAAACCAGGAGCTACGCATCGCTTTTCAGCCTGCTTGGAGATGAGTCAGTCAGGCCTGAGGAAGTCTTGTGTCTGAAATGGAGCTGTTAAGTCCTGTCAAAAAACAGAAATAAAAGCTTTGGCAAGCGCTGAACAGTTGGAGTAACTGATGCCCTGTGGGGTCACAGACACAGAGCTGGGTGTGGTGGAGCAGCCGGGCAGGAGACCTGTGGCACTTCAAGCATTACTACTCTCACAGACAATGCAGGTGCTGAAGGCAGAGCACGGAGCCATGCACTGCAGTGGGTCTTCGGGTGGTTTGAAACCAACTGTGCTCAGCCTCAGCAGCCCGGAGCCTTTAAGCCTCTCCTGCTTGAAGAACAAAAATTTTAAGGCTACCCTTTAGTGAATGCTTAGTTTCACACCTATATTTTCTAGATAGATCTCACTTGTTCATGGGGCTTCAATGAGAGCTGCAGTGTAAATATTCCTGCTGAGACACCTTCTCACCCTGCTGCATGACCTGCTACCATGAAGTGTACAGCAAACAGTTTCTTTGTATTCACTCTGAGATCAGTGGTAAAACTACAGCTCGAGAATCTTTTCAAACTGTATCCTGAACCCCCTGCATATACCCAATGGCTATAAGCTGCCCTTATGCTCTACATACAAAAGCCTTGCTGTAAACCTCAAGAGTCTTTGGGTCATACCAGTGGCACTGAATTGAAATGAAGGATGGCTTTGTCTAGAACAGAAACACACAAACCCAACTATTTTTTTTTTTATTGAGGTAGCGTTTGTTCTCACAACAAAAACCAGCAAAGAAGAAATCAAAAATCAAACTCCCATACAAAACGGGTACAAAAATGGTTTTGCGTGCTAAGTGCAACAGTGAGAAATGGAAACCAAACTGCTCTAGGATCACACATGCATTTTGTTATCCATCATCAAACAATCTGAGCCCACCCCAAACCTGTCATGGGCATTCCCACCGGAAACAACTGTTACATAATGTATCACCAATACCTTACTTCATCCCTGAGAAAAGTGTTTACCAAAGTGAGATCTTAACGTGTGTAACACTAAACCAGTCCGTGGGTTCTTAGGAACATCATACTGCAGTACCAGCTCTGCTGATCACACCTTTGAAAGTCCCCTTTGTGTCAGGCATGGTCAGATTAGCAATGGAACTATTTGTTCCATCACTGCTCACAAAACAACTGGTACGTGAGATGGAAGTACTGTGTCTGGGGGAAATGTTGGTTTGCTCCTACTGAGTATAAGAAATTCTAGAAGGACAACTTGCAAACAGAAGTTTTAGCCATTTTAAAATCAGGAGATTGGAATTCTTCTTTCAAAATTAAACACCTATAATACATTTATGGGAAATTATGACTGGTATTTCTAAGAGCTTCAGGCACATTAGGCAATTGTTGGCCTTAGATCTCCCATGAAATCAGAGAACTATCTCAGCTCTTCCATCCACAAGTCCTCTTAATTTGATCCACAACTGCTAAACCTTTGAGCACATGCTGCAAAATGCAAATTGGCCAGGAAATGCTCATCTGTGATCAGCATCTAATGATTTAAGTGACCTGAATTTGGAGAATACTTACAGAAGCATAATAATTAGACATGGAAAAGACCTGAGGCTGTCTTCCTGTTACCTAGTTAGTACAGCACTGAGCCTCGACTGATTGCTCTTGACCAATCTCAACTTAAAGAGAACCGTGTGAAGAATCTTCCACTCCCTTCTCTTGAGAGCCTTTCCCTATGAACCAGAACTCTTTAAAAATATTTATCTTGGTAACTTGTATCTACACTTTCAATACTAGGCACATATTGTCTTACAGAAAGGTATATGTATATTCAGCTTCATCAACAACTTATGGACAATCTTAAGATCTCGTCCCACTGCTCTTCATGTGTTCCTTCCCTCAGAGCTTTAGAACCACAAGGGCCTTCCTCCAGCATTTCCTGTAAAAATTCAATCCTTGAGAAAATGTGTAAGAAATGATACATTTTAATAGAAATAGCCTATGAAATTCCCACTAGACTGCACAGATGGACAGAAATCATGATTGGGATAATTCATACATATTTCAGGGTGGAGAAAGATGCATGGCAAGAAGAAGAAAAACAGCAAAAAAAACCCTCAATCACAAGACACACTTTGGTTGAAACTAGATTGGTGTTTCCCCTAAATATTCATCAGCAATCTTATTGGAAACAACACCTGAAATAAACAGATGCAACAGAAGCACAGCTAAGTATAAAATATATAAGATTAAATATATAAAATATATAATAAAGAATTTAGACTGCTACAAGATTGATTAGTTCAGACAGTAGGGTTGGACCTCAATATTCATGCAACACTGTAATGGACACTATACATACAAACAATAAAAATGAAGATGTTTGCTGTCTCTCACATAACACATTGGTTTTGGTTGAATGGATGCATCCAGCTCACGTTAACACATTATCAACTAAAAAATGTGCAATATTACAGACTTCGAAAATGGAAAAAAAAATATATAGAGAAGTAGGAAAATCTCTAAATATAGCTATTCCATCATAAAGATTTTACTAGTGTCAGTTAAGACTGATTTGCTCACTCATATCTCTAGCACATTTGTGCCAATTTTGCAATTTCTGTGCTTTTAAACCCCACCTCCTGCAGCTCTCGCCAGGTACATCAGACATCCCCCTCACTTTGGAGTGCACCCAAGGAAAATGTATTCCAGTCACAGGATTGGATGAGACATGGCTTTAAGCCAGGGCTTTTGCATTGCATTCCCTGTTTTTCCAAATCTCTCTGCATATGCACTGCCAAGTATTGTCTCCAGAAGTAAAAAAAGAGCTAATAAAGCTGTGTTGGTACAATTAATGTGCTCCAGCACTCTCTGCTGATCCTGTTTCACTAGCCTGAAATCTGAGGCACATTCCAGTGCTTAATCATGCTGAGGCATTAAGTTTTGGGGTAATGTTACGGGAAAAGTTCATCCTATAAAGATTACAGGACAGGTAATGCACAACCTGAACAGAGAACCAGCAGCTCTCTGAGAACAGTATTTGCAGCATCAGAGTCTTAGTTAATACTCTAAGGTAACAATTTGGAATGGTTCATTGCCAGTCAAACTGGTTGGACTTCATAGGGATCGCTCTTGATGTATCTGTGGCAGAGAAAGGAGAAAGTGGCCTTTGAATGTGCAGGTGACATTGCCCGTGGCTTCTTTATCTGCAAAGACTTCTGATAATACTGCTGTGCAGAGCAGAAAAGTCTCTGCTAGGTTGAAAATAACCTATTTTATTAAAAACATTTAGCTCTGATGTTTAGCAAAAGCCAAGGGGCCTCCTTTATCTTCAGAGAAGTAGCCCACTAGGTAACCAGAGCTGACTTTTCTAGTACCTCTGCATACTTCTCAGCCCTGGGTACATTCCCTGTGTGTTAGGATTCTCTGAGCCACTCCCTGATCTGCAGTATGCTCCACATCTTACACGGTAGTGCACTCACTGAACCATTTTTAAACT
This sequence comes from Odontophorus gujanensis, assembly GCA_013399175.1. Lineage (NCBI taxonomy): Eukaryota > Metazoa > Chordata > Aves > Galliformes > Odontophoridae > Odontophorus > Odontophorus gujanensis. Next base: position 113,351 of record VXAB01000675.1, read on the forward strand.
CAGTCTCATGCTGAGAGCTAAATGCACTGTTTGTATTCTAATCTTTGTACCTACTGCAGATAAAGTGTAGCAGTTCCACAGCTAGAAGGCAATAGCTGAAGCAGAGGAAATATAATTAAGAAAAATAAAAAAGTGACTGATAGAAAAAACAGCACATTGCTCTAGACATATTAATTTAGTGCTTTGAGTGACTCAAACAACTAATTTATTAAAATTACCTGGGAGCATCTTATGATTACCCCAACATAAGCACTGCTTAATTTTCCTCTGCTTCTATCTTGCTAAGACAGTTCACGTTTTGCATGTTTAATATACAAGATGCACGAAAGTAATTAATGCTGCTGACCTACGGAAATAGGATAACACTAGTGGACTTGATCACCATCAGACAAGTGCAGATAAATGGTAAATAAAGGACTTGGTCCTCATTTGTGAAGTCAGTCAGAATTAAAGCAGACTGAACTCTCCTTGGCTTCCATGGGAGCAATCAGTACTCTGTGCCAAAGTGAGACACTACAATCTATCAAAGTTCTGACACTTCAGAAGTTAAATGCCATAAGCAGCTTTCTTATGGCAGGAGGTTTCACAATGTCCATCTTACTGCCTAGCGCCCATGCACACGCTCAGAGATGACAGCAGGATGAAACTCATGAAGTCTGAAGGGGTTCTCCAGAAAAACAGGTTCAAGTTTCTATAAAAGCTAAATCATGAAGTAGAACCGTTGAACAAAGATAAGCCTGAACTCCCTGTAGAGGGGTAGAGGAGGATTTGCTTTGGTGGAACATTGAAGAACACGTAAAGATTGCTGCAGGGCACTGCAAGCTGCAGCTTCTGTTGGTATAGGTACTACAGCACTGCCATAAAGCTCAATGTTATTAACTCTGATTTTTCCTGGAGTTCATTTTCTAAATGAATACTCAGCACATGATTCTCTCAACCCCGTGTCTCTTCTGACAATTAGTCTGCTGCCATTTCAGACTACACGGACCTTCTCTCAGTTCATAATGAGAAAGACATTCATTAAGTTCATGGAAAACTGAGTTTCATGACTCCCAGAGGAGCATGCTGCAGCCCCCACGAAGCAACTACTTTTCACCTTTTTACGTTAAGTGCAACAGAGTCTGCATAAATGGGGCAAGACATCTTTATGAGTCACACCAGGAGTAGAAAAGAACAGCAATCATATCCTAACTGACTGGGTGTATTAACCTTGTTTCCAAGGAGTTAGAATAATTTTTTATTTTATTTATTTATTAAGTCCAAGGGAGAGCCTATCACTTTTTCTCCCTCCTCTTTTGCCTCTGTTTCCTTCTGGCAGCTGTAATAACCCGGCCTACTTAAACCTTCAATAGGGTTCTAGATGCTGAATAACACTTGCAGTTGCTAAAGCTGTGCATTTCATTCTTACACTGGTACATTTTAAACAAACAGAGAGAAAACTGAGCTCAGTATACCCTAAATGCACTTCAAACTGACTGCATGAGGCAACCTGCATTGGAGCATGAATCTTCCTTCCTACAGGTAATCATTTCTTATTGCTCTTATCATGACAACAACCTTCAGAAAGATGAATTCAATATAAAGCTCCATTTTCACAAGAGTTGGGGGCTCAAAAAATCCTAAAAAAATTGAATCTCAAATGTTGTGGTAGCAATTTAAAACACAAACAGCATAACAGATTTTTAAAGATTATTGATTCCAGCTTTAGCAAGATCTTATTCTTGATTAAATGCTGCATAATTGAAAGTGGTGAGTGATTTCTCACTGGCATAATTAATCTGTAATAATACCTGCACGGGTTGTCAAATGACCCTCAAATTGAAATACTATTCTCTTTCTATCCATTTGTTCATACATTCCATTTTGGACTTCTTTACTTTCTGTACAAAGGCTACCCAGCTCAAGATGACAGTCTGGCAATAAGAACATCCAAGCAGCAAGACAGACAGCTGGCAATTCATTGCATCAGGATTTGTTTTTAAAATAAATGCTTCTCCTGATAAACTAACATTGTCATCTGTTCTGGTGGCAAAGTGTACTGCAAACAGCAATTTTCCCCTGGAGAAAAAATGTCAGATTGTGATTTATGTAGAGGGAGCCACCAAAGAGTAGGATTTCACCCTAAATTAGTCATTTATCAAGTAAAGTACCACAAACAAATAGCTAAATATTGGTGTCTAAAGGAGTCAAAAAGGTTTGCCACTAATTTTGCTTCAAGTACAAATAACCAAAGAGACTCCTCCAAGGAAAAACTGCTCTAGTGTATGTCCTAGCAAATGAAAGCATTTATGTCTAACATTGAGGAAAGCACTCCCCAGCATGACTTCTCAGTGTCAGCACAGAGTTCAGCAGAGACCCCACAAAGCTGAAATCAGCAACTCCACCATAATGTGATAGTATAGCTCAAGAGGAAGTAGTGGGGAGGAGGGGGACTAAAAGAGAACACAGAGCCATCTAAAAAGGTGAATGTTCATTTTCAACCTTAACTAATTGCCCCAAGTGAAGCAGCTGATTTCCATGTATGGCAAACTGTAAATTACTGGGACTCACTATGACACGCATTGACAGGACAGCTGCTTTGTAAGATTCTCTTACAGGCCATGGAGCCTCCAGACATCATCCATCTGGAAGGAGGAGGTAGCCCCTATCTCTGCTCAACTTTAGCATCAATCGCACACTACCTGCCCCCAAAGCCACTGCCATGGATGCTAAACTAGTTAGCTACAGCTAGCAGTAAGCCAAGCAAACTCAACCTGTTCTTATCTAGTTACTTAGATTGTTTTCATTCAACTCTCCAACCTTGCCAAGAACTTCAATGGTTTGTAACTTTGCTGATATAGCAACTGCATAGCACTCAAATTCACAGTAATGTTAGAGAACAAAGTACAAGTCCTTTTTCCCAAATACAACACTGCAGATGTAAATGACTGGATCTGGGGCCACAATTTCCAAAAATTAGGCAGTTAAAATTTTATTTGAGGCATTTTAACTGCATGTGTAGAACTGTTACTAATAGTGTCAATAGAACAATTAATGATTGTGTGCTGCTAGATATGGACTGTTTAAATATTTCATGGTGCAACAATCCTTGACTGCCATGAAAAATAGCTGCTTCTCTGACTGGTTACATGTCAGTAATCTGCTCCTTTATTTGGCACATCTGGATTAATAATGATCAAAAAACCTTTAACTATTGCGAAAAAAAAATCCTCTCTATTCAAGAATTGATTCCAATCTCTCTACAATTGATTCAGTTCCACAGTCTCTTGTAAATTTGTACAGCTCTGCATCTCTTTTTGCTTAAAAAACAACACTCAAGCCAACAACCAGACCAAACAGCTCCAAACTTTCAAATTCTCATTGCATAGCAGAAGGGGACTGGATATATTATTGCCCTGATAGAATTATTTTCTCAGTCTTTGTAGTAAGGCTAAAATTTTGTTGGGTGACAACATGGCCTCTGTTTTTTCAGACTATAGAGATGAATGTAGGGATAATCAGGCTTGAGGAGAAGCAACAAGCAGGCAAAATTCTCAGCTACAAAACATTATTTTTCTACTTAGTAACCACCATTTGTGATGCATTTTTGCCAGCAATGAACAAAAGCCTGCATGCTGTGCTTGTAAAAATCTGTACCACCAAAAGCATTAGCCAGGTTGGAGGAAGAAGGCTCTCACATGTCAGTGGTTTCTTCTTCTCTATCTAAAATCTAGCAGAAGAACTTGAGTTTGAGGCAACCTCGATCTACATTCAGGGGAAACAAATTTGGACAATCAGCATTAGCAGAAGAGGCCAAAATTCAGCTGTGACACAAATAACCTTATTACAAATAGACCCTGAACAGGGCTATTGACAGAAGCTTGCTGTAGCATTCTGGCATCATGAATTGCCTGAAACAACTGCATTTGTGCTGCACGAGAGCTGCTGTGATTCATTAAACACAAGCCCAGCAATGCCAGTGAGCACTGCTCATGCAAAAATGCAAAAAGTAATACACAGTTATTTCATTTTTGAAGAGAAAGCAACTAGGCTGTAGTTTGAATGCTTGCAAGGGCTAAAGTACTCTAAACAGCCGAAGGATCTGCAGCAGCAAGGAGTGCTGTGGCCAACAGCCTGCTCCCCTTGGGCAATGTGAAAAGGCAGAGGGGTCAGCGCCGAATCCAAAAGCCTGATTCATGCGAGATGTCTCTCTCAACCATGAACTTCAGCAGTTCACAACTCAGAGCAGACAAATTTCAATCCAAGCACATCTGAAGCTAAACTTATTAACTTTCCAGCCTATCAAGTGACGGACACTAAACAATTCCAAATCATTTCACGAATTTTAACAATGACTTGGTGCAGGACCGCAGAGAGCGACCTGTCTGTCAGCTCCAGTTGCATCTGTGGTTGACACAGACGTCAAGACTCCTGCTCCATTCCCTGAACACACTTGTGATGCTGTAAAATGGAGACAGCCATCTGGGATTACTGCCCTACACAAGTCATCCAGATCCTGCCCTTCACAATCTTTTCTGCATTTTCCAGCAATTACATTTCATCACTATTGAATGCAGTAAGTTCTTTCACAGTGAAATGGCATCTTCTTCTGTCAGCTGGAGGTCAGACAGTCTGCTTAAAGGTCAAGTAAAACAAAAATGCACCCTTTTTTTTATTCTGGATTTTTTTTTTTAATATAAACAAACATTACAATTACTCAATTGGACTATCTAAATACATTTTCTTGCTCACAAAATTTCTCGTGGTGGGAACCCTACATTGAATTCCTGCAGTAAGCAGTTTCATCAGCAAAGTAACTTCTGATAATCCCTTGTTTATTAACCAGTTCATATCATGCTGCTCTGTACCACCGAACTTGGTTCTAGCACTCAATGTGCGGCCTCAGAAGGAATGAAAACCCTGGTTCCTTCCTGAAGAGTGGTGCAGAGCATACGTACACCCCTTGGACAACCCTAAGTCAAACAATTTCACAAGGTCTGAAGCTGCCAAGAGAACAGGAAGCTAAACAAATTCTAATTGCACATTTAAAACTGTTTTCATCTGACAAGAGCCATAGGGATTGATTTATCATGCCAAGAAAAAACAGGAACTCCAATTTCTCTACCCCTAATTAATATCCTTGGAGTGGGCTGGTGGGCACTGGGAGTTGGCAAAGTGGAAGAGGCTGTATCTGCGTGCTGGAAGCATCACTTTACAGCAGCTTCCACACATGCTTTCTTTTCCCCAGACATTGGATCATCATAAAATCACCTCTAAAACGCTTTACTGAGGACTTCTTTAAGATAGATTCAAATAGCAAGAAGAGTTTACACCGAGTCTCAAAAGGAAGATCTCAGCTTCTGAAGCAGGCACAAGACAAAGTTTATCCTGCAATCTCCTGCAAGACTAACAGGAGCCTGCTCCTGTCATGGCTGCTCTGCTAGGAGTTTTTACATAGTCACAAAAACAAAAAATTGATTTCCAGTAGAAAACAGACTCAGATAACTGTCTTGATATCAAGAACATTTACTCTGTAAAAGTACAAAATACAAGTTCAAAAAAATACCAGATATATTTTTAAAAGCCCAAAGAAAACCCCAACAAACAAATCCCCCAAAACAATGGTCTATAGATTGAATTGGAATGAAAACCTGCACTTAGCAACTTGTTGCCCAAGTCCTACTCCTTTCTTGCTTCAGGACACGATTCTTTGCAATAACTTCAACAATAACTTTATAAGCTAATAAAAATCTATAAATAATATATAGAGAGAGAGTTAACTGTTTCCCTCAGTTATGAAAGGCTCCAAGATAGAACAAAGGCTTGAAAAAAAAAAAATATGATTCAGTTTAATTTCCTACAGAATTTTTAAATAGTCTGACCTTCTGCATTGTGAAATCATGTATCTGTAACCCAGCCCAGGGTGAATGCTTTGATTAAGGATGTCCATAGATTCTTGCACTCATCATAAGCACATACAGAAAGCACAACAAAATGAGCAACATCTCCCGACCCTGAAACCAAGGAGGACAAAGATGGCAGCTGCCTGAATCGCTTTTGGCAAATCCTATCCCAACAGGGGAAGGAGCGAGTCCTGAAGGTAAATGGTGTGTAGAGACCTCCAGTCCCACTTCAGTCCCATCTCCTGAACAGTGGTGCTCACCCAGAGCTTATCATAAGGAAAGCCTTAGCAGGATTTCTGTGGTCAGCTGAAGTTCAGAGAAAGATGCAGCTTCTCAAATGCCCATGATACAGAATGAGGCATGAACACAGGACCAGCCACACCACAGCTGTGCGTCAATTCCATGCCCTTCCCAGACCAAGTCGGGCACATTTAAGGTGGTACCAAATAAACGAGTGCAAAACTATAAGTGATTGGGAAAATGGGCTCACAAACACAAATGATGCTTCAGTGATCCTCTCCTGGTTGCAGGGAAGTGGATGGCTAAACATCAACTTCTAGCCTCCCTCATGCTGCAGGTATGAAACAGGAGAATATTAAGCTTCTTTCACCCCATAATGATCCTCTGATCAAAAGGAATATTTTATTCTTCACAACTAAAAACTGTGAAATAAAATGAGTGTAATTAGAATAAATCAACTCCAGTATGTAAATATCCCTGCAAGTAGAGAACTCTGTCATTGTACCATGAATGCAAACATAAGTCATCCGAAACCAAAGAGATGCTTTATCAATACAGGATATAGGAACAAATCTCCATATTGGGAGAGTGGAGGCTCTCAAAACACAGGGTTGTGAAAATGCACTTTGGACTTATCTTTATTCTTAATGGAGAGCCCTTTTAGTAATTCTTATGGAAATCTCCCAGCAAAATCCCTCCAAAGGAGCTCTGGTACAAGTAGAACTTCATACACCTTCAAGGTGCCGTGAACTTTTCAGATAAGTATTTTTATTGCCTTTTTTAAGTTACAGAAAATGTTCTCTCCAGAGGCAGAAAAAAAACCCAGATAAACCATTTACATTATTCAGATCAAAAAAATACCATCCTGTCCAATATAAAACCTTAAATATACCTGCCTTGCCAGCATAGCCCATCTCAGAGAACACATTGCATTTCTATCATCAATAATTTTGCAGGGATGATGAATTATCTCCTCCCACAACTTCTTACCCACAGGAAAACAGTCTGTGGGGAGAAGGCATGAAAATAGCAGAAACCCAAGTGCTGAGTGCACGGTTAATTAACCCCCCCCACACACACACAGTTTTCTCAGTGGAGGGTGTTTAAGTGGAACAATTCTTCATGCCAGCTCTTAGCAGCATTGGCTGAGCCAGATATCTTCTGCCTTCTGTGTTACCTATTGCATCCTTGCATACCATCTAGAAATTCACTAAGAAACATCAAATACTTTATGCCAATGCTCTGTTCCTGAGTCCAGCTGATACCTGCATTCTGCAGTTTGAGAGCTTCAGGAACTTGTGCTAATTAGGCACTGGCAATAGAAGAATACTGCATTGTCCTGAAATGCCGTGCTACTCTTTAGCAATACACCAGTTCATATTACAAAGTGATCGTGAGGATTTCACTTGCAATGTGTACGTCTGCTATAAATAAGGATGCCTGTTTCACTGACAGTTTTCCAAGACAGTATTTTCTGTTAAAATAGCCTATTAAAGTTATATTTAATCATCTTTCCATCAAGGATTTTGGCATTTGTTTTCTTTCTAAGTCTGACTAACAAGTTGAAATGTCACAATTTACAGCCAAATGAGATTTCAGAAATATTTCCTTTCAGGAGGATCAAACTGCTTTGTTTCCAGAAGGATTTTTCAGTCTTCACTACAGAACAGTAAAAACAAAATGCTACGTTCTTGTTTTGACACAAAAGGTTCCAGCTATTTCCCATAGCATTCTGACAAAACTTGATGCACTTTTGTGAAACGCCCCCATTTCTTCCAAATCAGTATTATCAGTCAGAAAAAAGCATCAAACAGCACTGCTCAGTCATCTCTAGACCTGATTTCATTTCTTCCATTTCCACACATGCTTTTTCCCCCCCTCACTTTTTAAATCGACTGAACTTTGTTCATCAGATTTCAGGAGTGTTTACCCAATAGTGTCTTTAGAAAATACAAGAAAAAAGGTTCTCGGCTAGTATAAGCTGGCACAGCTCCAGTGATGTCAATAGGCCTCAGCTGAGGCACTGGCCCTTTGTGAGTGCTCACAGAGGCTTTTTATGTACTGCAGAGATGCTGGATTATGCGGAGAAGTCAGGAAACCACACTGCGTCTCCAGTTTACAAAGATGAGAGATATTTTAGCAGGCACCAGTCATTTAGGGCTAATGGCTGCACAGTGACAGCTTTGGATAAAGACTATGTAGGCTTCAGGTAACAGTGTTTGCTTTGCTTGACCATATATCTTTTTTTTTTTTTTAAATGCATTTTCAGCCCATAGCACTCCATCAGTTTTAGGAGTGTCAGAGAGAGAACACACACTCAGGTAGGTATGTCAGGGAACTACTAGAAGCACCACTTGCTGCATCCTGCACTCATTTTTACTCTGTTTCTTATCAGTCTGAAGGAAGAAATAAGTACCACAAAGCTGAAAAAAAAGCAGCCGGGGCAACCCTTGCAGAAGAAGGCAGCCTACCTGCAAGGACTTTGCTGAGTGAGGCTGTCAAGTCATTTGGTGATTGCTAACCAGGGGCTGACAATGTCTGATAAGCAAAGGAGAGATCCCGAGCATATCCTGGGGATCTGACAACTCTCCTTCTTACCAAGTCATCAGAGCAGAAACCTTTGCATGTTGGATCTTCCAGTACATAGAGCAAAGGCTCATACTGATGGCATTTCTGCATCTATTGGCACTGCTTTCAGTAGCCATCTTTGAGGCTCTTTACCAAAACAATTATTCCTTATCTACACAGACTTTATCATAGATGGCCAGCTTACAGTCAAAAGTTTCTTTGCCCTTCACAGTACACCAGACTTACCCTGTGAGCTATGGTGAAATCAAAGTTTCTCAGAAACTTCCATCACTCCCTCACCTTTCTATCCTCTCAGCTAAGAAAATCAGTATGCCTGCACTATCCACATTCAAGGAGGTAGCAACTAGAGTACAGACAAGAAAAGAGAAAACAAAGCAAGAAAAATGACTTTATAGAAAGAAACAAAAGCATCTAATGGTATAGCTGGTTGTGATGCATGCAAACAACTGAAATCATTGTTCACCTTCCTATGGAAGGATGTAGAGAAAGACTGATGGAAGAGTATAGTGGGAATGTCAGGTGAGATGAACACAAACAATAAGAAGCCGATTCTCCCAAGGGATATACGAACTGCAGTGCAATCCTGGCTGGCACACTGTGAATGTGCTGCACAGCACACACAAGATAACACAACTGCCCCAGAGAAAGCACTCACCAATTCCTCCTTTGAATTTCACTTGAATTTCATTTCTTGCTTTCATCTGAACCACAAAATTATCCTGTCCTTTTTCCTTTCCTTTTTTATTTTTACACTGTGATGCTACTTAACAACCCAACATCAGGCTCAAATAACAGTGGGCTACTCACCACTCATGCTGGTATTTCAGTGCTCATTCTGGAAGGATCCAAACCTGCACTTTTGAGGGTGGAAAAACTTCACTACATCTGTGAAAGATGGCACTGTTCATTGCAAGCTATGATTCAGAACAGTTTAGTTACAAAACTTTTGGAAACTTATAAACTAAAGCAGAATAAGTGCACTTTTACATTGCTGCTTTCTTTTAAAATAACTTACCGTGTATAACTTTATTCTAATTCCTGTCAATTCCTCTACACTCAATGACTGAAAATTCTTACTAGGAAAAACAAGAAATGGAAAAGAGGTCTCATCTAAAAAAAAATAAATAATAATAATTCTTAGTCTTCATCTAAGACATCAGCTCCCCTGTGATGCTGCTCACTTGCAGGAGAGTGGCTTCAGCTCCTAACAGTAATGCTGCATTTTTGGAGCTTCTCATCTGTTAGGTCTAGCTTAACTAAATGAAAAGTATTCAGTTCCAAGAGATTTCAGGGCACATTGTTGTGTTTTAAAAAATCAGAGCTAAGTAACAGCCACCAGACAGTAGCACCCACATCACATTAAAGTGTAACCTACTTTATAATTTCATTTCACTGAAATTCATAGAGAAGCTTGTGAAGTGCTATTTGGTGCGAGAAAGAGACAAGAAAAAGTGGCGCAGCACAAGAAACAGGCTGAGTAGTTTGGAAATCAATAGGAAACAAAGAAGGAAAAATGGAGAAAAAAATATCAAAAATATAAAATTATTTAACTAAAATACAGATCTTAACACTAGGTCATGCCCCAGTGCACAGATGGCCAGCATTATAAGGTTCAAAAGAGTAAAATCATAGGCTACCACCCATCCCAAAAATGATGGAACTCTGAGTCAGTCTGTGGGAGGTAAAGCTGTAACCGGGCCAGTAGCAGATACAAATACATCTGAGTAACTAGCATCAATATAAAAATAAGGAACATTACAAAAAGTATTCTCACAAAAGACAAATATAACTTTTTATTTTTTGGAGCAGAAGTGGTCACACAAGTTAGAAGTCACACTCCTAAACCCTATAAACATAGTAAACTACTCACTAGGATGAAGCAAATTACAGTTCTTAGTGTACAGGGATTTGATAAGCAGTCCCTCAAAATCAATGGAAAAAGCCTTACAACCAGCAGCAGCAGCACTCCGACCAAACACCACTCACTGCACAGCAGTTAGTGCTGGAGATTGTCCTCTATTCAATCCCATCTACAGAGACAGAGTTTAAGATAGGACTCCGCAATAAGCAATTTAAGATTCACAAAAATGGTGTTCCACAGTACTGTAAACACAAACAGTTCACCAGAAAGCTTTGTAAACAGCTGTTCTGCCCATGGATGACAAACGCTGCCTTCTCCTTTGAGAGTTGGAGACAGGCAAATCAAGAGCATCAGATGTTTTTACTGCATAACGTTGCCTTCAATCCTTGAAAAAATATCAGATATTAACAGAAACACAGGGGCAGAATGTGAGCAAGCACATTCAGAAATGGAATTATCCAGAGAAAATGTCAAAAGTTGTTTCATAACACCCTGAGAGGTATGCTACCCTCACGTGACACAGAAAGGAGAAAGTTAAAGCAAATAAAGAGTTACTCTGTATTCCTCCAGCGCTGTAAAATAAAACATAACAGGCAGGAAAGCAAACTGCTGAGGAGAGACATCTGCTTGTCAAACTATGTACCCAAACGTTAAGGTGTTCTAAAACCAACAGATACAATAGATGTACTTATAAATGGAAGATAATGCCTTAAGAAGACGAAAAACAACACTCACAAGCATCTTCAAAAATGGACCAGGAGCCTGCAGGACAGGCCTCCTGTGTCAATGTTCCCTAAGTACTTCTCAACATTTTGATGCCTTTGTTTCTTTTCCTGAATGATAAAGCTGCCTGTACATTCCAAATGCATCTCCCATGGGGCACTGCCAAGCTGAACACAGCCATACCCCATCAGCAGCCTCTGAGGTGGGGGCTGCAGCCTTCCTGCTGCACTCACAGCCCCCAGAAGTGACAGCTGAAGTCACAGACATACTGCAGCTTACTTACAGATCCCTATCATAACCCTAAGCTGATATTCATACAAGACCATATTCATATTTGAATATTCTGTCGAGGCTTTTTACACATCTAGGTGTTATTTGAACAACCACCTGACATACAACTAAAACTTTCTAAATTACATATTCACAGTGACATTTTACTGATAATCTCATTGGACTCATTGAAGGGTCTGTGCCTATCTGGGCAAAAAACCCTCTCCTCCCACAGTACCTGCATGGAATTCCTCCTGGGCAAAGGAATGCAGGTGGTGCTCACAGGACAGCCTGGCTGCAGGGTGCTTCACTGCCAGGGAGTTGAGCAGTGCTAGGCACCTAGCTATGGCATGCTGTTATCACTACAGAACACAGGGAACCACATATAATATTTTCAGACTCAGTCTGGCATGCTACAGAAGAAAAAGCACACTGAGCATTCTGTAGATTTTATGAAGCTTTAGCAGCATTTTGTCACCACCCCTCATTCAGAAGTGTTGCTGGGACAAGGTGATGGTATTTCTTTGTCTTTCATTCTCAGGAATAAAGGAGCCTTTGGGTTTTGCTTTTTATTTGAAAATGCAGAAACAAAGTTGGAACTAACAGACTGAACTGATAATAAACAAAAAACTGCAAGTATAATTTTATACTTGCAATAAAAACACCTGTAAGAGTGAGTGCTGGCAAGGGGCTAAGATTTCTGACGTTGCTTACAGACTGACTGTTAATCTTTCTGCCCTGAAGCTAAGCTGCACACCCACCGCCTCAGTAGCTAATATTCTGGTGCCTACCCAGCCAGACACAGTCAGTGTTTGCTAGATAAAATTTAGAACATCTCATCCTTTCAAATGTGCCAGTTCCAGAAGGAGGTAAAATCCCCATCAGAGAAAAGATGTCAGCTGTACTCTGTCAGATGAACAATCAAATTCCAGCTTCTACTGGAAGGAGGCACAAGCCTCACTCATGTTTGACAGGCCTGAGTAGTGCATTCTGTGGGAAGCAAAGTTTTGAACCTTTCAGATCATTTTGTGCTTCACGATGCAAGTCCTCTGCTGTACAGAAGCATCAGAAATGATACACAACAATTCCTTTCTCCTTGGAATACATACTCACTCCCTATCCCACTCTTCAACATCCAGCAGTTTCTTTCAGTTTATCATAGGATATTTTTTTCCTCACAAAAAGGCTTTGTCACATGCTTTGAAAAGCAAAGATTCCCATACAGCCTGAAATCCTGCTTCTCTCTTGTGAAGTTGTTGGTGAATCCTGGACTCAAGGTCTCTGAAATTAGCCACTATCTTTATCTGGGGTTTTATCTCAGCTGGAACTCAGTCATGGAAGTAGCAAATAAGCACTTGATGGTATGGAAAATGGTAAGGCCTAAATATGGCACCTGTGCTTGGGGATCCCATGGTCACGAGAAAAACATACCTCAAAATGAGCAAATTTTTAACCAAACGCTTTGTCTTCATAGAAGTCAGCCTTAATGTATAGGTGTGTTTTACAGGTCCAAGTTTCTCCAAGTGCAAAGAGTGAATCAGATACGTTTCTACCTGAAGCACCACCAATTCCAGAGAAGCAGCTCTTCCACACTGAGAGGTTATGCAGAAGTTAGCATAAGAAAGAGATGCCAACCACATCATGCATATTGCACCCTCAGCTCTGCATATTCACTTCCATGAATCTTCAGACAGTCTGAACCAACTCTCCATTTCACTGGTGATGTTTTGCACCACAATTGTGAGGCCAAACACTACCTGAGTGCCTGCACCAGTGGCCAACACGCAGTTTCCCAGGGCAGGATTTAGACCCATGACATGGGAGCTGCAATGGCCAGAGTGGCTCTGGAGTTGAGCAAGGGGCCAGGCAGAGAGCTGCTGGGAAGACCAGTGGCTGTTCTGCTGCACACGTGTCAACACAAGCAACAGGAGCGTAATGAATAGCAGGTCATTTACTTCATCAGTGAGGATTGATGCCTGGGACTGGACAGCACTGGTGGGTTCCCCACCTCCTTAGCTACAGCACAAACCTCAGGCCTGTTTAATAACATGAAACAATCACGATGTTTCACCACAAATACCATTGGTTGAACATCTACCTGCAAGCAGCTACCTTTGTTGCTTAGAATACTGTAAATATTAACAAACCAATCATTTAAATTAACAGAATACTTAATTTTCTGTTGCTGTTTATTTTACTATCTCTAAACATGAATGTGGCACTTCAAGGATCAGCACTTCATTATAAACTAATACCTTTCCCAGTAACTGAGGTTCTCCCGTTATTCCCAACTTGGTTCACACACAGCCTGAAAGGCTGAGTTAATTTCTCAGTGGAGCAGCAGCAGAAGACAGGAAGAGAAGAGAGAAAGTAAAAGAAAATCCAAGATAAGTCTGAATAAAACCCAATTTTCTTCTGACTTGGTAAACCCAGACCGATTGAGACTGTATGAATTTTAACCAGATCTTGGTAAAGAAGAGACAGCTGATAATGAAAATTATTTTACCAAGCAATGAAGAAAAGAAAAAGTCTATTTCCAAGCAATATAGCTGGCAATTTGCTGCTCTGTGTCAGGGGATACTTCTACGGGTTTTGTTTCTCACAGTCTCTGAGAAAGATTATGGGAAAGCTCCCGCTCTTCCCCACAGCTCCAAGAGGAGAGCAGGCTCAGCACTGCAGCAGCCGCGTGCAGCCGAGTCCCAGCTCCCTGCTGTCCTAACTCCCAGCGGCTCCATTCTGGGCAATTAAAGTTAATGGGACTTTTGCCCTTAACTTAATAGGGCCAGACTTAAGCACTTACTAAAGGCAGACTTTCTCACAGTATTATCTAGAAGGTTCTCCTTCAGAAATGACCTGGAAAAAATTAGTGACCTCCTTACAGCTTCTGGTGACATAATGAAAGGCTTTCAAAGAACTTCAGTCATCAAGCAGAGTCTCTACGAGCAGCCAAATTAACAGTGCTTGATTGCCTTGCTGAACTGGGGCCCACCATAGGAGAGCGCTAGGATTTTTGAGTTTCTCCGTTAACTCTCAACCATTCCTTAAAACATAAGCTTCCAGGCAGTTGGACACTTACAATTGTAACAGTTACCAACAGTTTCCTCCTGTTCTTGAGTAGTTTTAGATTCCTATAGCAATATATATCTACCAGTACTTCAGAGTCAACACAGAGACACGTAATAATATTTGGCTTTTTTTCTTTTTAAATGTTTTTGCAACCAATGCTTTGTAAATCTATTCTAAAATAAGGGCAAAATACCGTGACCCAATAAAATTCATTACCATCCATTTTTTAAATACAGCTGAAATAAAGTAGCACGAGTGCAATAAATGCTACACCATAACAAATAGAGTATAACATAAATCAATGACCACGCACAGAGTACCTCTGCAAAATACTCCTATTTTTTCCTCTTTTGCCTAATTCCCCTGAGGTTATTTTTATGCACGCTGTTATAAGTTACTTTCCTACTTCAGATTTTTAACTTTCTAAGGATAAAAATAAAATCTTACTTCAGATATAAAATATATATATATAGCCCTTGTATACATTGCTAGCTAAATAGGAACAGATAATAAATTTGAGGACATTGTCAAAATATTATGCTATCAGCCCAATTTTCTGCAATTTAAGCTACAAACACATACATCTGCAAAGCCTTCTCTGAACCACTGCAGAACTGGCCTGTGAATGCAGTAATGTGCAGCACTGCAGACCAAGGTTTCAGCTGTAGGGCTGATGTGCAGAATCTGCAGCTCCCATGCAGCCTGCAACAAGCTACAGCATGCTTCAGAAAATAAAAATCTCTCTTTTCACTGACTCAAGGCAGCTCTAATTTATGCACTAGTACAGTTCGAGATATTTCCTCCTCCCTCCGTGACGCGGGTGCTTGTCTTCCCCCTACTCTCTCAAAAGGAAAAAGCACATGAGCCGTGCTGCCCCTGCAGAGCTGAGGCAATCAGGCTGTTGGTGTGCAACCCATGGCTGGTAATTCATCCTCAGCACCTGCTCAGTCCTTGCCAGCTGGGCCTGGGGTACAGCTTCCCTCTGCCAATGACAGGACACATGTCCTGTCCTGCACAGCTGATTACATCTGCCTGCTAGAACAGCTAGTAGTTTAGCTGAGCATTATAGAACAACAATGTTCCAATGCATGACAGTTTCCTATCATCATCCCTTTGTCTCCTCTTGCACACTTGTCCTCATACATGCACATGCATAGAAGTTTGCTATTAAGGCACAAACCACAGCGCTGCAAGAATCCAAAGAACAGGTTGGAATCAGATCACACAAGTTAAACACATTGATAGCTAAACTATTGTGACTTCAAAAGACTTTTTGCTGCAATAACAACTTCAATCAGCAATCAAGGTTTCCTTCTCATTTTTTTTTTCCTTGCATTATGTGGGAGTTTAATTCATTGTACACTAATTCCAGTTGTGCATTAATTGTATGTTTCTGCACAGTAATTAACTAATCACTCTGTCACTCCCTCCATATTATGAATAGTCTCATTAATTCAAGAATGAAAGCCTGGTGCCTGCTGCCATTATATTACTTTTTAGGTTGTTCCTGCTTCTTCTTGACTTACAATCAAATATGAAACTCATGTATTTTTAAATACTTTCTCTTCTGTTTTTCCGCACTGAAAAATTCACTGTGCTATCAAATCTTTTAAAATAATGTTTATTTATTACGCATCTCTTTGCCAGGCAATCAAAAGCTTTTACAATGAAGTGTGTGATTTGTTCTCTTTGTGGCAGTGCTTCTGCTGTGTCAACGTCCCTGTTTTAATCCCAAGTTTACTAGAAATTAGAATTTAGATGTAAAATGTAGCTTCAGGGTTACAGTCCCCATCAGACATCTTTGCACAAGGGCAAATTTCTTTATTATTATTATTAAGTGATCGGACATTTTTAGGTTATACCTGTGGGTAAAAACTTGTGGCCACATTCAGCAATGTCAGCAGAGCTGTGCATGCACATCTCAGAGGGCAAAGCTCACTGATGGAAGCACGTGCAGGAAGATGCCCCCAGCAGAGAGGCATGAGCCTGGTTAGCAGGACACATGAGATGTTAAGGCCTCGGCCATGCACAGCTCTGAAGCAAGAGCACTGCTGTTGCAGTCTGGCAACTCCTAATTTCAGAACTAAGCACTGCTTCAGCAGTTGCTGAATCAAGGTCTTGCAAGATTTTCTTTAAAGCAACTCCTGTTTCACACAGACAATTCCAGGAGTACCTTGCCATTTTCATGCTGAAAAGTGTGGGGTTTTGATTCCTCCCTCAAATAAAAGCAAAGAATTAAGATTCTAAAACGTGGAAGTGGGTTGGAATTGTAACAGTTGCTACAGCTAAGAGACAAGTGCATTTTTATTTTTTTTTAAAGGAAAATGGCATTGTACTTCAATGTAGGATGTGAAAGCCACCTTCAGTTTAGGAAATGTCTTAAAGGATGAATACACTCCATATAATACAAGTTTGCTGGCTAAGTATTTCCCCTTATAGAAAAAAAAAAAGGCAAAAACCACCCAAACAGACTGACTAAACCAGAAACTAATGACTACAAAGCTAAAAGAGCATTTGGAACTTCTGGAGTGGTTTGATTACTGCCTTTTATCGATAGGAACTGATGTCGGCCCTGCAGAAAGGGCTGCTGCTAACCAACAGCATGGCTGCAGGGCTGCTGAGCACACAGCAACTCCTGCCTCACTGTGCCTCTGAGCATCAACATTTACCCAAATACATATTTGTATGATAGACCGTAATGGTCTGTTTGCTCTGTAAGAGTCTATTTGGCTGCCCTTAAATGAGTGGTTTGGGTGCACACTGAAAGGAGATGTTACTGCTATTGCTACTTGGGCATCTGTTCCTGTAGTATCTGCTACCAGTCCTCTCACTTCTGCCTCAGACACTGCTGCCCCTCTTATTTACAGCCACTGAGCTCCTCTGCATTCAAATCTGCTTTTCTATGAATATCCAATCTTTTCTGCTAATTTCTTGGTGTTTCCATTTTGTTCTCTTTACATCACTGCTTTTGCAATTTATCTGAACTTATATATTCCCATTTTCCTTCTACTCAGCCTAGCTCAAAGCCGTTACCCCTCAACCCCACTCAGAGGCTGCATTATTTGTATTAAGAACAGGTATAATTTATTCCAATGAGTTAAGAACCTACCTGCAAAATCACTCCTTAGAGTTCAGCTACACCTGCAGTGGTAGTTCAGGAAGGCAATTTTTTCTTGAAAGTATTGTTTCTTAATACACAATGAAATACTGCAGCAAGCAGAGAATGGAAAAAATGCAGATATCTGCATGGCTATGGATAGATACAGAGAAATGGATATTAACAGTACTTCGCTGCCCCAAAAAAGAAACTCTGCTTTCAAGTTGCAGTACGTTCCCTGAGTCTATGTGGGCTCCTCATTTACCTCCTGCAGTCAGCATGCTCCCTGGGCTCGTGCTGGAGACAGCAGCAGCCTCTTCCAGGCACCACGAGAGAAGGGGTCGTGGAGTGAACTATATATATCTGTCATGTTCTCCCTCCCTTTTTCATAGGGAGAATTAAATTGTTAACAAGGGTGACAGGTAACTGATTGCACCAGACAGCTGATTAACATTGTGCCAGGATAAATAAAGCAGTTTTCAGCACTACAGACTATCATAGCTGGTTCCCTTTGGGTTTAGTTGACATCTCTCCACAACTTATACCTTGCTCATTTGGGAGAGGTGGGGGAAAGAGATCTTTAACCGTGACCACAGACACTTCATGAAGGAGTACAGGGAGAAGAAAAGATGGCATGCCATCAATTCCATGTGTATCTCCCATCACCCTAAGCTCCTTGCACGGGAAAGCCTTTATATTCCCATTTTAAAAAGAAAACTGACATTACATTAAAAAGTCACTTTGAAACAGTGAATGTTTTCTTCATTATTATACCCCAGTTTGTCCTACAGACAAAATAAGAATCTGAACTGTCAAAGAGTTTATAAGAAAACAGACTTGAAGCATTTCCAAGGTTAATCCCCAGTTCCCTTGATTTCAACATTTCCCAAGGGTAAGCTTTCAAAATCATCAGTCCTTCCGAATCCAGTATGCACCAAACAGTCTGTATCAATTAGTAAAGCGGTCAAGCACCTAATTGCCAGGAATTGCAGTGGCACAGTCCAGGTGAAGCACTTGGTGCCATCCCCAACCTCCAGATGTGGTAAAGTAAGGTACACTGTCTGCTCTCCATCAGCATTTATGAGAAGGGCAAAACTGGATGGAATATGAGATGGGTGACAGAAAAAACTCAAGGTCTGAATTTAGTTTGGAAAAAAATATATATATATAAATTATGACTATTTTTTGACTCTGGTACTATTTCATTATAACAGCAGATTTTAAATAAACAGCTTTGAACATTTTTTCTTTAATTCAAATCTTTTGCAACATCTATGTGGGTCCCAAGTGCACTGTAGAAACCTTGATATTTTAGATTGGATCCTTATCCATCCAAAGTAAACCACCACTTATATCAATCTTACTAAACTGCTTGCCTTCAAGTCATTTTTCAAATTAAATTAGAACAAAGTAATTGCTTCTACTGACACTGTACATCTTTGCACCGAGTAGGGGAAAAGACATTATTTATTGAAAAACATGGATGGCATTTTTCTCAAAACAGCATCAAGTTTTAAGTACATAAAATTAAGTGTAATTTGAAATGTTGAACCTATATTTTCTTCTCCAAATATTTTCTGAAGCAAGCCTTGACTAAACAAGACACAGACAGCAATAAATAGGCAGATAACACCAGCAATCTGGACCTGTGCTTCTGGCGAGTCTTCACTTAATGTCTATAATATGAGGTAAGCTCAACAGGAAAGAGCAGAGTTCACCTTCATTCCTGTGTGTGGCCATAGGCATTGCTGGTGAGGAAGGGGCATCAGGCAGCTGACAACACTTACCAGCAAGATACAGCTGGTGAAACACAGCTATCCCATAATGAGCCTGCATGCCACACACCCAGCTGTACTATTTCCACTTCTCTTCCCTTACTGCCCTCATTAGGATTGATTTTGTTTGCAGAAAAGTCCCTCTCAGCAAACACTGGCTGTCAACCAAGGATTGTTTCTGTGAAAGGAATGCTACTCTTCTTCACTAGGGCCACAGCAGGCTAGAAACAGACTTGGAGCAAGTCACAGACAACTGGATGCAAATCCTTCAGCATGAAAATTTCTCCAACAGCTAACTGACAAACTTACCCATGGACAGCCCTGTGATCTCTGCATTGCTATGTATCTGAATCTAGGATCTGAATGCAGGTATTTTCTTTACTTCAGGAAAACAGCATGATTTCAGCATGATTTCCCTGCTTTTCATTTAGATACTCCAACATAATCACATTCACAGTATATACATAATTCCCTCCTCTGCCAGTTCTGCTCAACCACCTATATGAAGTATACTATAACATCACAGATATTTCGTCCTAACCAAAAGTCAGTGCAAAGTTCCTTCCAGTGAATAGTGTGAAGTGCAAAAACAGTTTAGCACAATAAGATATAGCTTCAATTTAGCATAAATAAATACTTGCTAAGAAACCACAAGTGAAAGAAAGACAGATTTGGACGCCAGGGGTGTATTCTGGGGTGGATGTTCAGACACAAATAATGGAAAGCCCATTCTTCCGCAACTGCTATGAATTTAAGGTTAACTCTTACGCTGGACCCGTTGCTACTGCTGAATATCCTATGTGTTACGGTGGCAAATACACCTTGCAAATACATCAGCTTATTTTTCCCCAAAGACTTATTCCTTCAGTATCTTCAAAAAACATAGACAAGCACTTTATTTATTGAAGCAAAGTACTATAAACTTTAAAGACCCCACAAATCATCCAGTACCTCTACTCATCAGAAACATCACATAAAAAAAAATGGCCCACGAGGAAGAGAAAAACAGTAAATACAGCCACTACTGATAGAAGTGAAACATCATCAGTTAAGCCAAGAGTTAGTGAGACTACATCTCCCCAAATGGAGCAGGAATGACAAAAGCCTAAAAGAATGAAAGCAGCAAATGCTTCAGAGAAATAAATCATTGAATTTTATGCTCGTCTCCTGTTCAGGACACAGGATGGCATTTGGTGCACACCTGTTGAATGCACTTCAGAAGAGACATCCAATCTTTGGGGGCCTGTCTGATAACTATCAGAGACAGTTTAGACAAAAAGACCAAGCAAGTTGGATAAAGACACCGGACATTTCACTGACCTACAGACCTCAGACAACAGATAGAAGCACGTTTACAGGGCCCTGTGCGACTTGCTGAATTGCAGTACTAAGGCACAGTGCACTTGGAACGAACACCTCCACATGGTGTGTTTACAATC
>VXAB01000675.1:134315-156255 GCA_013399175.1 Odontophorus gujanensis
TCCCCCCACGTTGGTTTTTCCACCCCTCCACCCCCCCCCCCCCCCAATCATTCTGCTCACAAAGAAGAAAAATTGCTTCTGTCAGGTACTTGGTGATCCCAGATAAGACATTCACAGGATGGCCAATGTAAGGAGAAACCAAACTCACCCAACCAGCAAGGGGGCTCTCTGGCTCACAACACTCCTCTGCAGGAAGCAGGATAAGTCCAAGAGATACTCTCCCTTCAGCAGCTGGCCCTCATAGGAGCCCAGGGGTGCTCCACCACTTCTCATCACTGGGAGCACAGGTGCAAACATTTGGCCTGTACTGCCTGGGCCAGTTACACCCCTTCCCCAGGTGCTCAATCAAGCCCTGACCTAACATTTCCCCTGCACTCATCCTAGATTAAACACACATTTTTCTTTTGCTGGAAGATACACGCTGTTAGTTCTGATCACCTTCTCCATTAATAGACTTTTCAAGACAATTCAAATCTTGAAATACCTTTGTAAAATTATGGAAAAAGGCAGTGAACCAGGAAGGAGAGTTGTGTATAATTATTTTTTGACGCAGATTATCAATCAAAACAAGAAGTAATTTTGAATTAGAAAGGATATTGATACAATGTACAAGGACCGAGCTGAACCAGCAAGGCTGCCCTGAAGCTCAGGTGCCTGAATTGCCCTTTCCAGTAAAAACGTGTCTTCTTGCTACCATAGTTCAGAACCACTGAGCACTGCTATTTGCAGGACAGAACTATTGTCTTAAGAGATGATTAATTGCATAAACTCAGCTGCAGCCTTGAGTTTCATCTCATCACCTGCACCAGCAATGGGCACAGACTAATTAACTTGCTACTGCTGATCCTAGCTAGGTACTGTACTGTGGCTACCTTGTTGTGAATTCTAGATGTATTTCTTCCCTAACCTGGATTATTTCACAGCCTTATTTTTGAAAGCACTTAAAACATTTAAACCAGCAGAAATCTAGGGGAGGATTTTGCTAGTGGACGGGAATATGATAGACACAAACGGGTTTTCTCAAAGGACATAACCTTTGGATTTTCCCTATTATTCTATTTTGATAAATTTTGATGCTAAATCAATATAGAACCATTAGAAAGTGTTATAAACCTGGAATGTGATTTCAAAGAAATACAGTAACATCACAACATTACTAGGTACTAACATTCGAAGTTAAAAAAGAATCTCTATTTTCATGGCTGCATAGAAAGAACAGACTTTTCTTATCACCCCAATCACACCACACATCACTTGTGCATGCTCCGATAAAGTGGTTGGAATATCTGCACTGCAGTTTAGCAGAGGTACTCAGAATGCAAAGTGACTTTCACCCTATTGTCTCTTACTTACAAAGGTCAATTTTGTAAAATGTGTCATCTTGATTGATATTATAATGTCTATTTTTGATAAATGGCTTTGTTGATAAATGTAGCCATGTGCAGTTGGGGTGGATGTTTTTTTCCAGATAATACTGTAACAAGTGCTGAAGAGCGGTGCTCCTGTGAGCACTGAGGGTGCAGGTTCAGTCACATCTCTGGGGCACCTCAGAGGTGCTGTAAGTGCAAACACACTGGTTCCTCTGTTTCTTGTCATGCATGGCTGAAGCTTTACCGATACCAGCTGAGAAGCTCGTGGGTAAATCGTTCCTTTTAATTAGAAATGGAAGGTTAATCAAAACCAAATCCTCCCTTATAAACTCAATTTGGATCCTTTCACATAGAATCATAGAATGGGCTGGATAGAACCATAAAGATCATTGAGTTTCAAACCCCTGCCATGGGCAAGGACACTTCTCACCAGATCAAAGAAAAGCTCCAACCAGCCCAGACTTGAACACTTTGGGGATGGGGCAGCCACAGTCTCAGTGGGCAACCTGTTCCAGTGTCTCACCACACACTCTGAGTAAAGATTTTCTTCTTAATATCTAATTTAGATCTACCCTCTTTCAGTTTAAAAACATTACACCTTGTTCTATCACTGCATGCCCTTACATGTATATGAAAAAGAAAAAAAAAAAAAAAAAGAAAGGTCTCTCAATCTTTCTTATAAGCCCCTTTTAAGTATTGAAAGGCTGCAATAAGGCCTTCCTGGAGAGGATAGAAATCTTTTCATGTCCAGGATGAAAGTTTTGGCCAGAATGAGATTTCAGAATAGTCACGAGTTCGCTGCACTAAGATGAGAGATACCTGAGATCAACACTCCCTCTTTTGTGTTTTTCAGTGTGGACACTTGAGCCTATCTAATCCTGGGCTTAGCAAGCTCCCAGAGCAAAGACAAATGAGCACTGAAAAAGAGAAAAAGTCCTCATTTCATTTTGATGTGAAATAGGATTCTTTTTGAGTCTTAACAAAGACACATATTCCTAAAAGCCAAGCAATGTTAATACAAACACGTTCAAAAAGGCACTATTTCAATAGGCTGAGAAGGTCAGAAGGACAATATTTATTACAGCAATAACTCAATTTGAAATCCTAGAAAGATACGAAGATTTACTGAGGAAAGGATCATTTACAACCTGGACAAAAAATGCAGACATCAGTTTTAAAATTCTTATATATACATTTACAATAACAAAATTCTTGTAGGACTTGAAGAAAGCACTGTCACATGTCTCAAAATAGTCTCCTCATTCTGGACAAGAAGTGGCTAGAGAAAGTTTTAACAAATATGGAAGTGGCAGGGGGCTCCACATATGTTCTATGTTTAAGAAAGACTTTCATAGCCTATTTATCCTGCTTTCATTTCTAGCTTTTGTTTTCTAGGTCTGTATATGAAAACGTGCTAGGAAAAGAAAAAAAAACAATCATATAACACTCAAGTTGAAAAATTAATGTCAAAAAGACAAAGACATAAAAATCAATACATTTCAAACATAAAGCTACACATTCTTTTAACATGACTAATTCAAAAATTGGCTGCCATTCAACTGAAACGTGAAGTCTGGAATAATTCCTTTTATTCCTCATTTCACTAATCCTCACAAGGTTTGTTCTATTAATACATTATATCTTTCTGAACATTGACTCAGTGCAAAACCTTACCCTTGTTTTAAGTGCCCTCCCGGAGTTCTTTGTACCACTTTATTTCCTTTGGAGAACTGGACAAACTGCTCTGAAACAGCCAGCAAGTCATCTCTTTCTTTTTTACCTTCCAACTGCATATGTTCCCTAATATTTCCCAAACAAACAAAATAATACATGAAGCTTAATTAAATCCACAACTACGTACCAGCTATTTCCTCATACAGTCCAGACACATTTACTATATATTTTTCAGAATAACAATTTCATTTGGAAGAAGTCCTCTAGGTTTGCTGTAATTCATACCTTCCCCTCCCCACCCTGAAGAAAAAATGCCAAGTTTATTCTCAGAACATACATAAATTCCTTCAGTCATTGGGAATGAAACATAGGTCAGTTCCTTTCAACAAGAAAGATGGTACAAAATATTGCAGCTTAAGTTTCCCTCCTCTGTTTAACAATTTATGAGTTCACAAGTGTCACGGAACGACAACTTTTCCAAGTTGCCAGAGACCTACCAGCTTCTATTATGGGAGACCAAATACTGTGCTGTAGGCTTGTCTTCTGATAATTTTGATACGATGGAACCTTAATTTTTATTAATGAATCATGCATTTTTTACTCTTATTATGTGAAGAAGCTGTATTGGCTAAATATTTTCTTCTCATCCCTTATCTCCTTTCATGAAAAACGAACACCACGATCCACTCAGAGTCACTTAAAGCTTAGTGTATACAATTATTGCAACTTTCTTTTCCTTTGTTTGTAAAAATAGAATAAAAAATCGCTGACAGCAAGCTAGACCACATCCCCCCAAGCTCAGCACTAAGTTTCATAATCCTATTGCACACAAAATGTTTAGTCTTTGTTTAAATGTATCATTGATTACTCCTCTCACTGCAAACTATAGACCACGGGTAGTGACTGTAATCAGGAGAAGAGTGCTACAGAAAGAATATCTGTGCTAACCACACACAGCAATTATTACATGCATTTTATCACTGTTTACTTCAATATAGCTAATTCTCATTAAGATGCAAATTTACTGAGTTGCAGCTATTTGAAGGAAGAAAGTTTGCAGCTCAAGAACACATGCTGATTAGGTGGTGCTTGCTCCCATGTTCATTTGGGATTGAACTGAGGCCATTTGCCTCAGAGCAGTTACAATATTAAGAGGCATAAATCTGCAGCATCACTGGCTTGTCTTGCATCCATTGTGAAACATCTCTGTTATGACAAAATTATGTGGAATTTTTTTCTTGGCTTACGCATCTCTGCATAGAGTACCTCTTAATGTTTCTATCCTAATCACAGATAACTACAGTTTAAAGAGAACTATGATTATTACACATAGGAACAGCACAGTATTACTGAATCCTGGTAGCACTACGACTAGCAAACGGCACCTGCCTATCTAAAGCACTTTGTTAGCCCCACATCCCACTTGGAGGAATAACCACTGCTTCACAAAATCACAGCTGACGTGCCAGTCTAAGCATGCTGTCTAGATGATCTATATTTAAGCTTGAAAATGATTATCTATTGTTATTATTAAATTGCACCCTTTCTGGAGCCAATAATTTGTCATTTGCAAGGAGAAAAGCAGAAAAATGTATAATCAAGGAAAGAAGCTGAAGAGGTGGATGCTTAACTGTGTTACGGACTTTCTTTAATTAAAGCCTCTCTTAACCTGCTCTTAATCAAAGCAAGTGGCAAGCTCAGCAGATGGGTACAGCTGTGCATAACAACCATGCAGGTGTTTAATTTTTATATTTAGCAAGTATGCTAAGCAGCATTCAAACGTTTGGGGTGACACAGTTGGTTTGTGAGGGTGGGATTCGAAACACATCCCACCAAAAGGGGGTTTATTCCACACTGTTAAGTTAGTCAATCAACTTCACTACTTCTGTGTTAAATCCCAGCTTGAATTACGGAGGCAGATGTGTAATCTGGGAGGCTTTCCAGAGCAATCTCCCTCTCTTGCTCTGCACTTCCCTCATTTTTTTTTCTTTTTTTCTTAAGGCTAACTGTACTGAACTGCAGGCTTCTGCCTTCTCACACACTAAAAGTAGTTTGCATTCTTCGTCTCATATTCCCAGTACAAAAGACACCAGATGAGTCAGAGGAGAGAAACACGCACATCCTAAGTAGAAATTGATCACTGTCAGAGCTAGGAGCTCAGAAACACACAAAGGCAGCAGCAAGGGAGGCTGTGGAGAAGAGGAACTCTAACCCAGAGCTCTAACTTGGGACACTGTACAACTCCAGAAAACTAATCATTAAGATCATCCAAAAATAAGATAACATTCATTTTGACTAGAAATTTGACTAATACAACTAAAATGAAAAACAGTAATTGAAGACAAAGTCAAGGAATGTACAAAAGGCTAAATTTCACATTTTTGTGAACATAAGTTATCCCCTAAATTCCTAGTAACTTACAACATCCTTTATGCGCAAGGACAAGATAGAATAAGGCCAGATAAATGAAACACAGAGAAAATAAGGTTTTGGCATCCTCTATAGATAGTATAGAACAGGAAGGAATTTTGGCAAAGCAAAGGATCAGTGTTCAAAGGAGGCTTGGAAAGGAATATTAGTGAAAGGTAGAAGTGGTAGCATCAACACCTACATCGATAGGCACATCTGGGCATCCATTATAGCTACAGACAGGGGAAGAAGCAGAATGTGGATAAGGAGAGCAATTTCAAATCACACAAGTCAGTGCTGATAATAAAGTGATTCAGAGACTGCAGGTACTACCTTTCTACTCATTTCCACGTACTACACTACATTAAAGGTTAGCTAAAAATAGATTACACACTTTCATAATATTGCTTTCCCACATATTCCCCTGGTATTCTATGCTCTTTTAAATTAGAATAGAAATATCCACTAGATTCGCTGTGTGCTTTTCCTTGCACAGAAAAGAAGTTCAAATACTCTTGTTTAGAGATTTGAATACAAAGTGGAATGGAGCTGCTTAAGAATTCCTTACATCAGTATTTCTCAGACTTGGTGAAAATACAAGCTCCTTTTGGCTCATCTGTTCCTATCTGCTTGCAAAGTCCGAGATAGTTGGTAGAATATTTCAAACACTTCTAAAGCTTTTCCCACTACATTTCAGTTCCTTTGACATTCTTCTGTAGCCTGCAGCAAGTGGAGTGGCACCCCACAGCTGGCTGAACACTGACTTGGCTCACTGTCCTAATCAAAGCACATATTGGTTTAACACAGACATTACTGAATAAGGGCCTTCATGCTAAGCTGAAGATTTACAAACATGTAGGACTCCTTGCACAGCAAAAGGAATATTTGTTTAGCTTTCAGGTAACTGTTGATGAACCCAGCTCTGGGAGCACTTCAGGTGTTCTTGGGGTGACTGAAATTCATATGGTCCAAAGTGAAATACCACCCAAAGTCCTCTAACAAGTCCCATGCTGCAGATCCGACCCACAGGTGAACTGAGGAACTGCCAGGAACAGTTCCCCTTTTCTGTCTTTAGTTTTTACAGTCTGGAGGGAGAATTTAAGCTACTGTTTAGAGATACATTTGTGATTTTAACCTACATGGTCCTCAATGCAAATTTGGGAGACTAAAATCAAGGAACTAAATATTTTCCATATAGACTTACTGTGAGTATCACTAAACATTTACCATGAAGAGAGGAAGCTGTCTAAAGAATAACGTTATATGGCAATTGCTAGCTGAATTCATCTCACCTTACATACCCAAAGTACAAACCTGCCTTTTTCCTCTTGATTGGGTTAAAATGTATTTGAGCAGTTTTCTTGTTATCCCTAGTAGCCAGAATTCAAACAAAGATCAGTGAGCACACTTTTCCCAAAGAGATAATATTATTATTTTGTCCCCTGTCCAAACTATCTGATAATAGTGACTTCTATGTGAATAGGCTGTAGCACAAATGAAGTACAAGGGATTATTTTAGTCACAGCATGCACATGTGAGTCACCAAGCACAGCTGATAGATGTTTTTGTTCATTGCACTTCCCTTAAAATCATGAATTTTATCTTTTAAGCATTTTGATTTCCAATTTTTTTCCTGTTCTATTTCTGCAAACATAACATCTATTTGTATAGCAGATGAAACAGTAGTTATACCTTGGAGAATGAGAAATATAAACAGAATAAGCATTTAGGTCAAAATTAAAATTAGAGTCTAAAACTGTTTGTAGGAAATAGCACAATTTGTATTTACAAATTCACATCGACAATTTTGGAGTGGAATACGCAGCATATTCAAAGCTAACTTTGATGACAACCTATACTTCCATAAATATTAATTATCAATATCTAACCAGCTAAACCATTCTAACCATATTTGCATTTCAGAGTGATTATTTTTGTAGCTAGCATATTAATTTCCTTAAAAATGAATAATTTATTATAGTTATTTTCAATTCTCCCCTGTGTATATTTCCAAGAAAATGGTGTTCTAAGGCCTGAATAATTACCAGCCGAATACTAGATAGTTCCCTTGATCTTTGCTCCAGATACGTATGTGTGTGTGCTCTCAGGGCTGTCCACCATTTTTCTCCAGCAGACAATACTAGGGAAGACTGGAAAATACAACTTCAGGGAGATTCAGAGTCTCTTTGAATCAAGATGATTCAAAGTTATGTTCCAACACCACATGGTTACGTAGGGACATCTCTTCTGGTCTCTGCAGATTACTAGGGACTATTATTTTGACTCACATTCTGTAATTTGGTCACAGACAAAAGCAAAGCTGGGTGACACACAAGAGAGTTGCTGCAGGGTCCCTGCTGAAAGAGACAGGATTGCAGCCATGGGAAGCAAGTTTAAGGTGAAAAAAAGACAACATGACAACTCTGGCAGATACTGCTATTTTCAAGGGGTACAACAAATCTGTCCTGCAGCCATTCTGTGCCCTGACTGCATCCACACAGAGCCCACAGCCCTCATGCTGCATGGTCCCCCAGGTCAGGGAGCAGCAGTACAGCTGCAGACACTCACCTTGCTTCATCTTAGCCTCCAATGACAACAATCTTTTGGAGAGCTAAGTGTGAAATAAACTGCTTCCAGCTCAGCTTCAGGTAAACTGCTGACTATCAAAATCTTTGAAAAATGTCAGAATCCAGATAGTTATTATGGTTTATACAGACACTATGCTTTATTTGGAGTGTTTGCTGTCTCCCAGCCTCGGCAGATAACATGCTGCTGTACAACAGTCAGCTCTTCCAGAATAAGGGAAAATGCATCATTTTCACTGTAAACTATATGCAAACAGAAAAAAGCATCTATACAGGCAGCAAAAGGATTTCTGTTCCCTTTTAAAAAACACAAAACACTCTGACACAATAACCAATGCAGAAGGGTACAAACTATATACTCACTACCTTCTTACACAAACTTCCTCACTATGAATATTAAAGACACTTGCACCAACTCCCAAGCCCTATTCCTGTCAGCCTTTTGTATAATAATCTTAAATGCTTTAAGAAAAGCCTTCATACAAAGGACTAAAGCATAAGCAGTTACGGCAAAAGCTGAAGATGGAATTTACTGCTATAATTCTCCATCTAATATTTGAACAAGAATAATCAATTAAGACATTCCCAGATGGTTTTAACGTTTAGCAGATCTATAGCATGATAGTAAGAGTCAGAGGAGTGGCACCACTAGGACAAATTACATGAGTAAGTGGCATTAGAATGCACTGCCAATACACCCAGAAAGTTATTTTTAAGGACTGTGACAAGAAATATTCCAATTAAGAGGAGTAAATTACCAGAATGTAACCATCATTACTGAAAAGAGAATTTCACTTGTTACCATAAAAAGAGTTCATTGTACAGACTGAAAAAATATATATTCTTTGGACTTATTATTAAAATAAATGTAATGAGTTATAATTAAATGGGTCTTAAATTGCAATAATTACCTAGAAACACTGAATAGATGAGCACAGGTGAACAGTGCACATATCAAAGAATGCAGTGAAGGAAATGAAAATAAATCCTCTCTCTCCTTTAAAGGCTGCACCTTCACGCAAGCAACCTGATATCAGCTCAGTCAACCAACATCACTGATGTAATTACACAACAATACAGGTTTATTATATAACCACATGGAAATCTGTAGGCAGGGCTGAACAGCACTAAGAGGAGATTTAATTAAGTTTACAGAAGATCTAATTATGCAATGCTGGAACCAAAGTGTATGAACTGGATCTGCTCAGCTCTGACACTTCTTTCCAGCTTTTCATTCCAGAATTTCAAAGATTGTTTGAAAAATGATAAAGGAAGAAAAGGAGCAGCTCGTCTGAAATATGATTACTTTTTCACATCAAAAATCACCACAAAATGAGAAAGGTACTTTGCAACAGAATAAATGGCAGCTGCACCAGAGATGAGCTTTTATATCTGACCTCTCAACAAGCTGAATATTCACTGCCTTTGATGAAAAGGAACTGTGAAAAACTAAGCAAATCTCAGAGTTAAATGCTTTTTAATGTATTTTAAGTTGACAAACAAATCCCTAGTGTCACTAGCATCAGCCTAGTTCTGCTGGCAGCTCTCTGCAGTCTTCCTGTAAGGAGCTAGTTCCTCTGCCCCTTTCCCAGATCTGCTGGTGGCAGCCAAGCAGACTATATCTCCAGCTCCCTGCCAGTAGGCAGGTGCTCCAGTCTCCTCCCTGTACACCTCTCCTTTTGCCTCCCAGGGACACAGCACCTCCCTTCCAATGACCCAGGCAGCCAGAAGCAGAAGCATGAGGCAGCAGGTTGGCCTATGGGCCGCCTCTTTGTCTGCTTCCTACCCACCTGCAGGACTCCCCAGAGCCCTGCAATAGGTCAGGTCCAAAAAGCTGCAAGTGCTTTGTTTGGACTCAAATCATTAGCTCACAAGGCTGTTTCTTGGGACAACACCTCTTCCAACAGCAGAAGTTAACAATCAAATTACAATGGTTTCCCTCAGAAACATTCGCTGTGCTCCAAGCTGTGTACACAGTAAGCATCACCACACTAGTTAAATAATAAAAAGCAAAGGGGAAAAATAACAAAGACGTGAAAATGACAGCTTGACTGAGGACAGAACAGAAAAAAAGGACAACTCCCTTCTGTAGCCCTGAGACCTGCAGAGCACACAGCAGCACCAAGACATGGTGATGTGCTGCAGAGGACCCAGGTGCTGCTGCTCAGTTCACCACCGCCTTTCTCACACCAACTGCCACGGTGCCTTAGCTGTAGCTTTATTAGCTGTGATTTGAAGGTATGGAGATAAATGCTTTTAGTAAATACACAAGTGACACTAAGGCAGTCAATGAAATCAACCAGTGCTAAGGTACATCCCTCATTATCTGCTTTCGTCCAAAATACTTAAAAGAGTTTCTTCATAGTTTTCTCCAGTTACTGCTTGCCAGTTGCCTCTGTGCTTGATCAGTGATTTCTCTTTGCTTCCTTGGTTGTTGTCTATCCAATGACATGCTTAGACACATCTGAGAAATTCAGGTGTCTCACTCTCCTCGCTCACGTCTATTCCAATTCAATTCTCTTTCAGTTCTCTTTTCCTCTCAGACAATTCCTTGTTAGCATAAATCACCTGTCACTTAGCTAGATAGATTTAGCTGGATCCAAACTGAGAAAGCTGAGATAATTCTCAGCTCTCACAATGTTCCTTATTTTACCATCCCAAGGTTTTACATAGCACTGCCAATTTAAATGGTTTCCAAACTTCATTTTAATATCACACACTGTACAATTATAGCTTATCTAAGAAGAGTGATCTAAGGGAGATTTATGGGTGTGTGTGACAGGTGTTTTGAAGCACTCTTTTTAGCCATGCTTTTCACTGCCTGACAAAGAAACGTTTCAGGTACCACCTGTGCAGGAAGAAAATTCTCCATTCACATGAAAAATCATGTGTGCATGCAAGGTCATACCACTGTTCGCCTTAAATAAAAAACATTCACTTACACTGAGAAATGGGCAAGGAATGGTTCCTACTTAGTTTACTTCAAAGTACACAAACAAAAACCTAGTAACAATCTCACAAGTGATGTGTTAACAATTGTAGTAGTATTCTGCTTTCAGCCAGAGTATTTTCAAGGCAGGACTTAGGGTAGCCACCCTGGATCTGCTGTACAGTAGAGCCAGGGCAAACTCTTGGCCCATTCCAGCCCTCAGACCTGCATGGGGCTGCTTGGTTGTGTCCTGCTGATAGGAACGCTGGTGTCCAGAGCACAGCACAGGGAGCTGCGTGCCCATTCTCACCACAGCAGGATCTCACTAGGATACATCCCCCACCTGCACTTGGTGTGTGATGCCAACCTGCCCTGAGGTCTCCTCCTTCTGTCTTTCTGATAAAGGGATGGCCTTAGACCACAACTCTGTTCTGTGTTAAAAGTAATCACTAAATACAACACAAAGGATCCACTGCCCACAAAAGACAGTGGGAACAGGTGATTTTAAAATAGCTGTAGATCGGGACAGGAGCATCTTTGTTCAAAGAGCAGATTAAAAAAATTCAGAAACAACATACAGAGATTTAATATTCAGAACATAAATAGCTCTCTAATATCAATAAATCAGCACTACTGAACAAAAGAATGAAACAGAAGATAACTGTGGGAAGTATAGTAACCACTCCAAGTAGGCATACATAAAAAAGAGAAATTTTCTAGATATTGGTACAAAGAGCTGAAGTCCAGAGAAATTCTCCCCCCCCGCCCCACACACACTCACACAAAAATAAAAGAAAAAAAAAAGCACAATAAATCAATAAAAACATTAGGGATCATTATAACATGATCTGTGTGGACATTAATTCATTAGGCCTTCAGGGATTTGGGTAGAATCCTTTCAGATGAATGGAATCAGATCTTTGGCTATCGCACATTCCTAATATCATGCCATGGTTGTTGGTTCAATTATACTTTTTAAAATACTCTTCAAATATAAAATGATAAAAGCTTCTTTAGCAATCTCTTTACCATTATGATAATGTGTTACGAATTCAGTTCCAGTGCATTCACACTGAAGGTATCTATTTTCACCCCCATTTAATACAGTATCCCTGGGAGAATTCATTCTGAGCAAGAGAATCATGCTCAGATAATGGCTGCAAAAACTGTGGTACACGGCAAGCAATATTGCTAAATACGAAAAGGTTCATTATTTAGGAAACAGAGATGTAATTATGTTTACAATTCCTAACTTTCACTGGCTACAACTCTGTTAAAAATCTCCAAGATATGAGAGCACAGCAATGCCCTTCTTGTAGGTCTGGCAGCACTTTCACCATATGGAGATTATCTCCAGAGCAGTAACATGATGAACTCAAAGCACATTAAAATGCAGCTGAAAGAACACAGGAAATCCTAAGCTTAAGAAAAGCTAGAATGAGAAGGATGTCATTTAATTTTATTGACATCTTAAAGACGACTACTGTCCTATCAAATATCGTGCTATCAATTTTTTCTCTTAAATTAAGATATGAGACGCATTTAGCTGTGCAGAACAGGAAAATATGGAGGGAGAAAGAACACAAAGTCTGTGTTTTTAAGTGTAGGAGACAAGCATAAATTGACTGCAAAACAGTGTGTGCTGACAGAGTAATTAGGCCTTAATGACCTAAAATTAAATTTGCATGTCTACAGCACCTACCATGCACCAGGTACTGACTCAGTGAGTACATGTGCAGGGCTCCATTTCACTGAGCTGGTTTTGAAGCTGCCTGTCTGGACTAAATGAGAGGTAAGGCCATGCTGCTTTGCAGAAGCAATCAGTAAAACACACTGACTGCAGTCAGGCCTGCAAGGCATGGACAAACATCAGTGAAAGTTGATAATTCACTCCCTAACACCATAGAGGGTATTTCATTATTTGCACATCTCTCTGGGGCACCTTCAGAAGCAGAATTTCACAGTCAGCATCCCTGGAAAATACAAACTTCTGGATTTGACCTCATTTCACTGGAAATCTTTGCCTCACTTTTTCTTTTGCTGTACATGCCCATGTTCTGAAATACATTGTGAAAATCTTTTTTAAATTATCCAGAATGAATATGCAGTGACCGTGTACATCTTGTGCACCACATCCTTCAAGTGTACTGAGCTGCTAATTATCAGTACACATAGTAACAACAACAACAATTTAAATGTAGCAAGGCAAATAAAAGGAGTACATCTTTTTGAATGAAAGTAACATGACAAACTTTAGAACTGATTGTGTACTGGAGATATAGAGATGGCAAGACTAGGAAAAGGAACGACTTGCTGTTTTCATAACCTTTTTATACAGAAGTGCTTTAAATAACATTGAATAGGATCATATCCTTTCACTTGGTAAAAATGGATAAATTATTTGAATATTACCCAAGATTAACATTGGAGACAAAAAAAGGCATTTATGATCCCAGCAGATTTTTAATTGGCAAGACAAAGACCGTTAACTGTAACACGCTCACAGACAAAGAAATCTGATAGACGAGCCAAGCAATTTCACATCAAGAAAGAAGACACCAACATACAGCAATCATTTAAATCAAGGAATCTGCCAGTCTTCAAATTAAGAAAAAGTATAAGAAGGAAAAATAATGCTGGTAGGACTATGACCAAAAAAAAAAAAAAAAGGAAGATGTACGTGATAGCATTATGTCAAATTTCCAAAGTAAAAATTTATATATATAATTCCCTTAATGTCAAGCCTGCAATTCACAAGGGGCTTTGAAAGTTGCCCAAGGCAATAGTGAGGTCCATTTAGATAATTGGAAGATCACAAAAGAGAAATTAAAGAGAAATATGTAAACATTATTGAGCAAAAAAAAAAAAAAAAAAAGGAATACTACACTGCACAATTAGAGAAAAATTCTTAATAGAAACACATTCAGGAATGACCTCCATACCAAAGGGTGCAGTATTAGGCTTCTTAAGACAGCTTGAGAACTGATCCTTAGAAAAAAAGATCTACACAAATAGTGAAGAATTACTTGAGGGTAATTCATACCAACTATTTTTAGATAAACACTTTTAGCACCTAAACTAGGCTCTTGCAGACCCAGCATAGAGATGAGCTCATGGAAGACAACTCAGCATCCCTTACATGTGCCTTCTTTTGTTACTGATTGCAGAGTTGGTAGATAACATCAGCTAGGCAGAAAAACAGTCACCTTTCTCTCTTCAAGCAACATGTTAAGTACACCTACCAAGTCAAGAAAGATTTTTTGCAAGATCTGAAAGTCTACAAGTGGTTGCAAAGTTGGTTTTCACTCTTGATTAAAAAAAATGAAAATAATAAAAATAACATCTATACTTTAAATAATTACACCCATGTCCAATGTATCATCTATTTCAAACACCAATAAGAATCTTTCAAAAGAATTGTGAAGTAAAATGCATCCTACAGATTAGCAAAATTGTACTTTTGGTTGTGCTTGTTCTTCCATGACAGCCATTACATAAACTGCAAATGCACTTCTACCATTTATTCTATTAAATGCTCTTCATACAAGTGACTATATATGGAATATTTGCTTTTTATAATGGCATTTTATTGCCAGGAGATTGAGAAAATAGGACATTTTAGGACATGTCTATTGATAACTTACTGATAACTTCAGTAAATTGCAGACACCTCACAGTCAGTATTAGATGAAGATGGCCCTTCTGAACAGTCTGTAGTAAGTGAAGAGTAGTACACAGTAAATACTCTAATGATATCTGAGGATTTTTTTGTTAAGTCTTTCAGGGTTACACTCTTTTCCATAATCTGGAGTGTCCATTATCTGAATTAACAACTTAGTTCTGCTGAAGCTGAAACTTGAAAGATGCAGAACATTTTGGCCTTGACTTTGGGAAACAACTGAAATATTGTAGAATTAAGATCACAAGCAGCTCTGAAAATTTCATATTTCATGCCAAGAAGATGGAACTAACTGATCTGCTAGATCAGACAACTATAGCACTTCATATCCTGTCACTCATCCCTTTGGTCTGCTATTTACAACTAACAGCAATTCTCTTCTCTGCACATCACGCAACTCATGGCCATATTCTTGACCCTAGCTTCCTAGCCACATAATTCCTTTTTGCTGTAAGTGTCTTATAAAAATGTCCCTGCCCACATCCAGACACATTTTGTATCAACTCTCCCAACAACTATGCTATGCCAGTTATCTTCTCTCACCTCCTTCCCCGTGCTATTTTATCAGTTATCTAATGTTCCAAATAGTCAATCACATTCCATTGTTAAATGATAACTTCTAGACAAAGTTTCCCTATAACGTATTTAAATTTGATACAATCAAATATTAACAAAGAATTTCATTATAACGGAAGAATAGTATCTGAGATTATCTGATGATCTGTGAAGCTCCTTCCAACATAACGTATGTTCCTTCTCTGCATAAGAACATCATCTATTTTTCATGCTCTGCAGAAATGTTTTTGTTGCTGGATAATACACAGCTTTACATGAAGTTGCACATCCTATGAAAAATGATACTAGACAAAAATAAGTGATGAATTCCTTTGTGACAAGTCTCTGATCTCCACTGTGCTCTACCGTGCAAAATCAGCTATTTGGATGGAACAGCATTTGACCCACAGAAGTATAAATGTTTTCATTTAAGACCCTTACCTTCTCCTTGAACACGTGGCTTCTAGTCAGCTGCAGCAGCGAAAAACAGAGAGGAAACAAAAAACTGGCAGCAGCTCCTCCTCAAGGCAGTGCCATACCCAAGCAGATTCCACGGGGTGAGTGGACACTTCAGCCAGCAGAAGGAAGGTGAGCTCAAAGCAACCCACTGTCTGCAGACTGCACGTGCTTTGCGAGGGGCCATGAGGGCCCTTCCCCAGCACTCTGGGTTTCGGATCTCAGAACTCCATGCACAGTTTTCCTGTAACAGATAAAAGGTAAGCCCAGAGTCATTCTTGGATTTTTACAGTTCTGTGAACACAACAGCCAACTCCAAATGGCCCAAAAGCTTCTCTAACATTTTGGAAGCATGGGGAAATCCTGTGGTACATGCTGAGAAATTCTGCTGGAGAGAAAAGCGATGTCTCAAAGAGTCAGCAAAGAGATCGTGATTATTACTCCCTCAGGGTACAACAGATTAATAGGAGCTCATTTGAAAACAGATAAAACTGTGCGGGTGAGTGA
Organism: Odontophorus gujanensis; assembly: GCA_013399175.1. NCBI lineage: Eukaryota > Metazoa > Chordata > Aves > Galliformes > Odontophoridae > Odontophorus > Odontophorus gujanensis. Next base: position 150,480 of record VXAB01000675.1, read on the forward strand.
AGCTGAGCCTCTCCTATGGACTCAGAACCTGCAAGAGATGTGACTGGTCCTTTTAGCAATATCTGCAGCAGTTTTATAGTGCACATTCAGCCTGCCTGTAAAAAGAGACATTGCAGATGAAGTAAAAAAAAAAAGACTTGTTCAAAATAATATTGATCAAATTGCCAGATCAGTGAACAGTGAAACAGGTATGTCTTCCTGTAGGTCTTTGTTACTGATTGACTGTAGAACCATTAGTGTGAATGTGCTTTCCTAATGGGTTAGCAGAATTGACTTCTGAATGACAATGTTTCTCCTCCAGGCTCATACAGTCCCAAAAGTGCAATGAATAAAGAAACTGTGCTGAATCCTAAAGGACAAAGGTCAAACGGGGGTAGAGAGATACTCTCACTGCCCCACAGTGAGCTCAACTTTTTTTTTTTTTTGCAAAGGAAAATAAAAAAAATAACATTTGGTTTGTGACAATTGATTAAAAGGAAACCATAAACCTCTGTCAAAAAACACACCAATCTTTATTCTCAAATGGGCTTCTGTATTTTGTTTTTGTTTTCTGGTGCTTCAGCTACATGTGCACCTCGCTTTGTACCTCACCATCAATAGCTTAATAGCACTCTGGCAAGCAGGCAGGCAGGGTAGTGCCCCGAGAGGCTTAGTGAAGGACCTTTAAATGCAGGGAAGCAGATTAAAAGTTCAGTAAACAATGTGAGGGATGGTAGAGACGAGGACTCAAAATGCCTCAGCAAAATGAGAATGGTATAACATTGACATGGCTTAAAAGCACCCTTTTCAAATAGGATTCTCCAGCACAAAACGCTCCCAGTTTCCTCCCAGGCGTTCTGCTCTCACACATGCACCCACTATAAGGGAACAAAAGCGAGATGGAGCTACGTGCGATGAGGAATGTGAACGTGTACCCAGTGAGAGCAACTTCACCACGGCTGCAAGCACCACAGAACTCACAGGGTTCTTTGCTCCTGGTGATGCTTCCACACACACGTGGTACTCCGTGTGTCAGCAGCCCAGTAAACAGTGAATGTCAGCTCACCTGCTCTGCAGCCACACAGAATTATGCTCATAATAGAGAGAGAAAAAAAAAAAAGACAATCTGGCGTAACAGCCAGCTGGCACTGCTGCTGGAGATTCCACAGGAACGTTTAATAATTTGGCTTTACAGAGCATCATAGGAAGAGGGCCTGCTGCCTGCTGAGGTTTGAAGTCAGTATTTCACTGTTAGAGACACAAAACCACTCTGGTTGCTGGTGCCGACTGACTTCATGCCCAAGTTTACAACCACACCCAGCAAGTTAGCTGTCTCTTCTGATGTTCTTGCCATTAGAAAGGATACTGCAAATCTTCGTGCAGTTATATAGCAAGATATTTATCAGAAACCCTTACAAGTACTCAGATAATCTAAAAAGCAGCAAGTGCTTAGTCACTGCTGAGAGGCAGAAAATCTGAACTCCTGGAGGGGAGGAGTGCTGTCCAAAGAGCTCCTCCTGCAGTGCAGCCCTCCTGCACTGCGCTCACCTGGGGAAGCTGCTGGTATTTTGTACATTATTCTTTAAAACTTCATCTAGGAAATGCAGTTCAGTTTAATAAACCAAAAAATATTCCTGAATGAATGTAACCAATGATTTTAATACCTGGCACTAAAACTCAGGAGTAGATAAGTGCAAAGATAATAACAGATGAAATTTTCCCCTACCAATATAAGGGAAGAAAAATCCTCCTGGCTTTCATCAGAATTTCCCCACGCAGCCTCAGCCAATGAAACATGACTTAGTGGCAGTGAAATGATCACTGCCTAAAAAATTCACCATGAAGCAGGTGTACCTTGAGATTAACTTAGCAGTTACCACCAGAATCTTACCTGTAGTTTGTCTCCTGAAGCTGTTTTGCTTATTTTTAGTGTAACAAATTTAACAGATCACACACAGTTGAAACACAAGATAGATAAGACCATTAGATATGATCATTCTTGTCAGACAACCAAAGGAAACAAATACATCATTATTTTTTTTAAATCAATCAAAATAAATCCATCTTAAGGTAAAATACATTTTTCAACACTGATAGTGACCAAAGGCACACAGCACTAATAGAAAATATTTGAACATACATAGCAAAAAAGCAGGTACATTAATTAAAGATTTAAGAGACAAGTGAATATTTTGTTCATTATTTTAGAAGTATATTTCATGGTGAGAAAGGACACAAAGCATGCACACACAGACAACTCTGCTTCCTTGCCAGAGTGCTGCTTCAGCCAGCCTGAATGGCAAAACCAAATCACTACTATCTCTAAGTATGAATAAGTGGAAAAAAGCCTGTTACACAGGGTAATGCTGGGGTAATAGCTTCCTCCCATGAAAACTGGAGGTGGACCATTAATGAAACAGAATATCAAGAACCGCACTTCTTAGAAGTTATATACCTAGAAAATTATTTCTGGACTAAGTGGTCCAGAATTCTGGTAAAAGATCAGCTTGTACAGCAGCAGTTATGTTACAGTAACCTCGTAGTGCTGACACATTGGCACACCAAGCAGCCTATGACACTGTGCCCTGCCGACCAGGGCAGCCACAGCCCGAAGATCTCTATTTCTTAAGTATAAAACAAAAAATCTCTTCCCTATGTATGCATCTTCCTAACAACCCTCCTTGACTCACTATGCTACTCTATCACTCTATTTCTTCCATTTACGGGGAAAAAAAAACCACACACACACACACACACAAAAAAAAACAACCAACAACACCAGAATGAGTGAGTTCAGCTTGTTCTTACGGGCAGATGTTTGTCCTTTCCTTGAAGACTAAGTTCTCAGGTTACTACAAAGAGGACAGGTTTCTTTTTGCAACTCTAAATCAAGGAGCCTTTCCTCTTTCTTTCAATCCCCTTTCAGCTCCCTGTCCAGACCACTTTCCTTTCATTGAATTAAAGAGAGTAAATATTTTAGACTTATTACAACACCTTTCCTCCTCCAGAAGAGTTCCCAACAGATTTTCCTAATTTGACTGCAAAGTTCCAAGCAGTTCCGACTGCCACCGAAATTAATGAGAAATGAATGTGCTGCAACATGAGGAATTAGGTCCATTCAGTATCACTCAGGTAACACCAAATCACTGTTCTCAGTGCAGAAATGAAACCATTTCCAAGACAAAAGCCAGAAGTGCAACATCCTTTTCCTTTCTTATTTCTTCAAACCCAGGAGCAAATCCCAGATGGAAGGGGAAGGGAAATGGGAATGTTTGCTATGTTTGAACATCTCTGAAATAGTTTCCTGTTTCCAAACCCCACCCAATATGATGGTAAGGGAAAAAAAAAAAAAAAAAAGCAATGAAAACCAACAAAAAAACCTGATTTGCAGTTTGAAATCACAGGTACTGTACCTACCATGTTGTCTCTGCAACAGGACAATGCATTGCTCTATCAAAAATAAAGCACAATCCTAGAACTACAAGAATTAAATAGATAACAAACATATATCTCAAAATAAAATAAAAAGCAACAACTCTCAAAGTAGACTGAGCTTGTTCTTTTGATTGTTATTTTTGAAAGTACAATAAGAAAATCAGATGAAATACACTATGAAATAGATATTCTAATAATATAAGAGGAAATTAAAAGCAGATATTACAGGGTTGCATGATTCAGAAAATCAGGAGATTGCTACTGATAGCTGCTATTTATAAGCACTCCCAGTGCTTTATCTTACATGAGTTATAGATCAGTCTCTAACTGTAGACCTTACTGCATGTTTTCTGTGTATGTAATGGTGGCGCATTTGTACTGTTGTACTAAAGGCCATCAGCCCTTCCACTATAAACCTTTTACTAGGATTTTAAATTTTGTCATAAAAAAGTATGTCAGGATGACAACTGGCATGCACGGTTGCAGTCTACTGACAGCACAAGATAAGTGCTGCAAATACAGTCACAGAAATGCTGAAGCTGGAGGGGGCCTCTGGAGATCACCAAGTCCATCCTCCTTGCTCAGCAGGGTCAGCTAGACAGGTTGCTCACGGCTGTGTCTAACTCAAACTTAAGTACCTCCAACTGTGAATGACAGAAACTGTTTTCCTTTCTTCATCTCTTTTCTATTGCCAACCTTCCCTTCCCCATATCCCTAAGCAACTAGTATTTGTAATAAACTGGTTAACATTTGACCCGTTGCGCCTTAATCTCACGTGGGGTATACATATAATCAAAGAACCTCGTCTCTCTCCTTTATACTGGAGTGTGACACCAACCACAGAGACTCCAAAACCTATCCAGGCAACTTGTTCCAGTGTTTGATTACGTTTGCAGCAAAGATAATAAAATATATATTCGTCTAAACATATTAACTATTACATTTTAATATAATGTACAGTATACAAGTTTCAAATTAGTAAGTATGAATGCGATAGTTAGCTTGCCATCATCCAACTATATTAAAAGAACACAACCTTGAATTCATCACTGCAGTATCTTCATACTTTATACACAAAAGACAACCAGCTAACTGACCATGGAGTAGTAATGCTCCCATGTGTTTTAACTAACACGCTAACTCAGGGCCCATTTAAAAATATGACTCTCCTTAGTTTAGTAATTACTGATACACTTCTTGGAGGCCACAAAGACAATACAAAAGCTTACATGCCACATGTCTAATCACACTAATATCCTGGGCTGATACAACCTCAGTAATCCATACTCTCAACAAGTACCTTGGAAAAAATAGATGCCAGCTTTATTGATTTCATACAGGCTTAAGATGCTGGCAGAGAATCAGCTATGAAACTGTTCTTTGCTCTTCAGTCAATTCTCTCATCAGCAAAAGAGACGTTGCCTTTTGTGTTTGGGAAGGAGCTCTAAGTTTGCATTTTGCCTGCAAATCCAAAGAACACTTAATACAGGTTTTCCTGGTTGCTTTGTTAAAAGACTGATTCTGCTCACATTCACACAGAAAGAAAGAAAATCCATATTGAGAAGGCTCTAATTAACAAATCTTTCTTCAGCACAGACAAGAACCCAGAGCTGAAAAAACTCAGATTACCTACTTCACACTGATAAAGAACAGAAATAGAACCATGATCAGCTGCAGAACTCATTCCATTGCATTTAGGCAAACTACTAACTAATGCACTTTTCATAACTCACATCAAAATAAGAATTACAGCCTAAGGTCTTGGAACTTTGATCAAAAACCTTATAGGCCTTCAGAGGATCAATATTCTCTCTCCTTTTTTTTTAATAGCAAGGCTAAGGATGGTGTTTGCTCTTTAGTATCCTTAGTATTTAGTATTGCATTAAAATCAATACCTTTTGCATCCTCCCACCACAAAGTCAGAGTTGAAAGCATTGGGATATTTGCTACTCTGCTTCCCATTACCTGAAATTAAACATCAATCTCCACAAAAAGATAATGGGTTCTGTTTCTGAGTCAGAAACAGGCATTCTTCTTAGCAGTTCACATGCTGAACTCAATCTGATCTCCCTAATTCCCAAATCTCAGTCTCCTCAGCCAAACACAAATGAACATACTCAGGAAAGAAACAACAGAGAACACTGCAAATTCAGAAGTTTTGTCTGTAAGTCTCCCTCGCCTTTAAGCACACCTGTTCTGGCAGAGGATTACAGCATATTGCTAAGGCATACACGTCAGGAAACTCAACTATGCTACAGCATTTCACTTTGTCATACACATTTATTTTGAACAATATGCATCAGTTCTTTAAAGCTACTCAAAATACCTTTCCCTAAGTAAAAAGGGATTGACAATTACTTTG